>DWHU01001486.1:0-12394 GCA_018247975.1 Parides photinus | reverse complement strand
TCCCAAGTTGCAGGTGTCCATGGGCGACGGCAGTCACTTACCACCAGGTGACCCGTTAGCTCGTTTGCCTCCCAATCGCATAAAAAAAAATACTCAGAACAAATATTGTTCCTGGCGGGAAACCCACGACCTCTTACTCAGTAGGCAGGAACACTACCAACTGAGCTAATCGGCCAGTCTATATATGTACTATAATATTTAAAATGTAATAAAATTCATTAGAAGACATTGTTGATAATTTTTACATGGCAACCCTGCCCTCTTTATTTCCTTTAAGTATGAGGTTGAAAAGAAACAAAAAAAATTACGTTGTTCTTTTCTCCTATTTGCCTCTGACCTCGGTGCTATTGACAATGGCTGCCAGAATGAAATATGGGGCGTCGGTAACGAAAAAGGGGATTAGTCGGACGATATTATTCCTCTACTATTGTGACTTATTGCGGCGGCGAGCTGTTTGCCGATTCGTGTGTTAGTTTTCAAATCACCTGTTAAGCTGTGACGAAGGTTGGGTTGTTTTTCTTAGGATACCATGCATATGATTTATTATGTAATAGGGGTCCCTTTAAAGTTACTTTGAAATTGTATTACCTTTAAACATTGTAGATATGCTTTGAAAATATTGTGTTCAAATTTATTTTTTGATAACAGGGATACGTTTTCGGATTAAAATGTTTCCATAGATGAAATTACTAAAATAATAACCATAAGAATAGCATGATGTACTAATATTTTTAAATAATGTAAAATTTTTATTTGATTATAATTAGCATTATTTCATAACTACTACACATTTTCATTGTAGCTAAAACGACTATAGAATTGCGGTCTTTAACTTGATAGAAAGTAGGCCTGGTCATAACGTGGCACTAGTTAGAATGATATACACAGCATCACATTGTACTAATCATTACATAAGATGTTAAATATCGTCACTACAATAATTTCACCAGCTTTTCTAAGTAAATCGTAATTTTCTACTATATTAACTCATTACATCCAGTGCTATTGATGTCGCTTAAAGAAGCTTCATTAGATATAGATTGTAATGTATACATAGAGTTGTAATTAAAAGCTTAATATGTTTTATGGATTCGGGATTGGTTTAGCGTGAACTCGCTCACATAATTAGGGTCCACTTGGCGCCTAATCCATAAGTTAAGGTGCACGCGATGAGATAGAGGCACCGGGGCGAGGATGAAGGGACGCTGGGTACAGCGCGTGTGGTATTGGGTTGCCACTTCTTATAATTCCACTGCTATACATTTAAATTTAACAAACTATGTTAAATAAGGATGTGTTTAAATTATTTATAACATAACCTTTAATTATTAATAAATTTGTATCTCACGAATACAAAACAACAAGCGCTGTATGCTGTTTAAATTCTTTTTACTCCGCAATATACTAAATTTCTCTTACTAACGTAATTTTATTGGGCAGTTTTATTGAAAATTTTTATCTAATTATTTATTTAAAAAACAATGTTACACGTTGAAATTTAGAAACAATACTTAATTTTTTATTTAATTATGTAAAAAAAGTAAAATCAAACATAACAATTTTTACATAAAGGCGTTTATATTAATAAAATTATAATGCAGTCTCTAGGATCTTTTTCGAAGAAAAGACTTATTGCCTCCACTCACCTGTCCGTGTGTCCGTGCACCCCTGATCCTTATGTTTGACTTCTATGTCATGTTTTTGACATTTGTTGTGACATCATTTAAATAGCAAAGAGAGTCTATATATTTATTTCAATTAAAATGTAGGAATTGATTATGAATTAATAAATTTAATTTCGCAAAAAGCACCATTGCCATTTTCTGAGCAATGCTTCTTAACTTGTTGTGTAAGTCCCTATTTGTTTTATATAACGCGGTATGAGTTAACAGTGTTGTAGTATTTTTTTAAATGTATAGACTGACGCTTGACTACGATCTCACATGATGGTAAGCGGCGATGTAGTCTTCGATGGTAAAGCGCACTAGCCTAGAAGTTTGGCTTCATCGAGCATCATGCAGAAACACGACAATGTCATTTGGCGGCATGGCTTTGCTGATGGGTGGTACCGGGAGGCAGCAGCCAAAGACTATCACCGGAGTTTGCTGCTCGTTTGGAATTACCCAGGGGACACGTGTAGGGTGTCATGTTAAATAGTAGTCAGTTAGTAGTAGTGTTGATTGTGTGAGGATGAGGATGTGGCAACCCTGCCCCGTTGAGAGCAGACACAATAGCAGCCGCCGACGCCGCCCGAGCCTTCTGGGAACCGGTCTCGGGGGCAGCGCTCCGCCGAATTTCGCGCCGACCACCCATCGGCCGCACCGATACTTATCACTCTCGTATTTATGGGCTAGATCAAAAACAATCCTGTTTCGGAACAGATATTTGTTATTACACTGATTCAGATCACGTTCGGAAAATTATAATAACAAATATATATTTTCAGAGAAAAATAACTAAAAAGGTTTTACAGGTTTGCTGTCAGAATACTCTTTTAAGGTTAAGCTTGTCTATGTACCTTTCTCTCTTCACTTTAACTTGTATATTTTGTCCTTTTGTGTACAATAAAAAAATATATTAGTTAAAAAAGTATTAATGTACAGACTAACAGTTCATATATTAGTAATGATTAATAACAGTATAGTAACACAAAGTCAATTAAAATAAACAAAAAATCTGTTAATTTTGTATGTCCGTAAATATTTTTTTAATTATGATTGACCTAAAAGATTACGATGTAAATAAAGATCCATATTTGATCTTGACCTAAAATATTTTTTTTTGTTTACAATACGAAAAAAAGACATTTAATTTGTAGGTATAAAAAATCTAGTGGCTAAAGTATAATCTCTCATCCTTGTTATAACATACATTTTATTATATAATTACAAATTGATACATCCTCATCCAAAGAGGAAAAAATTTATTTTGTCTTTGCGTGGACTACATGTTCGGTTAATTATACCCTTGAAATTTTTTATTTAAATATATCTTTGTTAATGTAAAGTCTCATACCTGAGACGAAGCAGGCATGGTCTTAGAACCTTAACCTTTTTCCAAGAAAGAACAAATAGAAATAATTTACAGACGTTCATAGTCCATGTAATATTTATACAAAATATCGTTTCTGGTATAAATATAACAAATAAGGTGTATAGGTTTATACGTTGGTACGATATTTTATTAAATTGTGAGAGAAAGAGAAGGAAAATTTTACTGCTAGCCGGTGCAACGATCTCGCCTATTTAACTCCCTACACAGGTAGTGCTGCGCCGGTAGACTTTTTACCATTTATTGTATTTTTTTAAGTAGCAACTTTTATTATATCCTGACACAGCATATGAATAAGGTGGCTTTTAATATTTCAAGCATTACGAACGTCTGGATGCATAATATGCTTGTATATAAACAATTGATAAAGCCTGGTTGTGGTGTTAGTAAGTCGATAAATTTAAATTAACAAGTGACTTTAAGAGCAGTTTCTAGGAGAACAGCTAGTCGCCACATCTGAACATGATGACGCACCTACAAAAATACTCCACTGGCAATGATCGTTGATGTATAACGTTTATATTTCCGTATCATAATATCTAAAAGAAAAAAAAACGTCTTCGTCTAATTTAGCGCTCGCTTGATGTAATTAATTCGTTGTTTATATTAATGTGGCTTGGGTAAAAAAGTGTGATGTTAAAAAGTTAATGTATTTTTATGTTATTTACTTGTGAATGCAAAACTTCCGTCCGTTCACTAAAACAAGGACATTACATTGTATAAAATTGTTATGTATATTGTAAGTATAGACGTAAATAAGTCAGTGAAGAAAGTTGAGCACCTTGATGAACGCGATATCGAGCAGGAATATGGCTATTTGATCACTTCATATTACATATTTAAACATGTAAAAGAGTTCTGTGAACTATTTATTTGCGAATTATATTACTTGTTAAGTAAAATTATTATCTTAAAACTAGAATAGGTGTGGGCCAGAATTAAATATTCCCTTACAGTCGAGGAGCGGATCAGTTTGTTAAATCTGACGTTCATACTTCATTTAGAAGAAAACTAATGATGATGATAATATTATTAAAATATTTATTTGTATACCTGAAATATAGTTATTTAATGCCTGTGGAAATTCTCTGTCAGTGAAACTGATCGGAAAGAAAAGAGGATTTTTAGTATTAAATTTTATGAAAGATTTGTAATAAACGTTTCGTTTTATTATGTACAAATTGGGACGCAGTTCCCAGCCCTTAGCACAGTTCATTGAGTAAACCTGTGTCTCGGGCTGCGCAGGCGCACGGCTTTGTTGCCTCCATTGGGCACGATCTTGTGTAAGTGTGCGTCTGTGTGTAATCCACTCGTTTGTGTACCTGCTCGTAAGTTTAGACACTGGCCGGCCCGGAACGACCCGGGCGCCGCTCTCCGACGTGTTTCTTTAACTTTAACAGATGTTGTTGTATATTTATCGGTGCCCAGTTTACATCTCCGATCGCTCTTCGTATAGCTTAATTTGAACTACACTGCTATCGGCGACATTTTAAACGTTACTAAAGCTTAAAAACGGATATTCGTAATTCAATAGTTTTCATAAATAAATATAGCTCAGTTTGAGTGCAGAGTCCAGTTCCCACTGACTCCAAGACTTGGGAGAAGGAAACACGTCGTGTAGAAACCGCTATCTACCAAGAACAGCTTTCATAGATATATTACATCCACTAACCCGTACTTTGACAGCATGGTGAAACAACGACTTATATTCTCTTTTTGTAGAAGAAGGCCTTCAATTCCAGCAGTGGGAAGAATAAGAGAGATTGTTGATCAATATATTTTATTAAGTAAGAAATGTCTTATATGTAGATGCAAGTCATTAAGACATGTACTTAATTTGGCGCGCTACGATAATTATGTAAAAAAATGACGCCGACCCCAAATAAATGGGCAGGACTATGATGATAAATATGTAAAGATAAGTCTGAGATACTTTTAATGATACTTACTGTTTTCTTCTGTCAATGTATTTCGCATAAGTACGAATCGCTTTCAGGTAACAGGTACAATACATAAAACAAACACAAGTTCGTCGGCCGGCAGCAGCTTGGAAGGGAAAGTTAAAACTTTCTGAATACTGATCGATTAAAAGTAAAAGTACACTCCTTTATACCGTTTGTATTTTAAGAAAGGTTTTATCTAATTTGCGTAATAGTGCATCAGGAATTCATCAGCGAGAATGCCGTATCCCATGAATCCAAATTAATATTGCGTAAATCTAAACGTCAATACATAACGTATGTAAATGTTGAAATGAATTTTGACTATGGATTTGTTTAATTTATTTATTGAATAAAATTTTACTGATATAGTATGAATATAAATAAACAGGGGAGTTTTTAAGTCACTTCTATTTCCCCTTTTTCTCGAGCAAGGCAACATTGTCATTACACTTTGATATAATTTAGCCAGTTTAAAAAGAGCCTCCGTGACATAACGGACTGCGGTATGATACAGGTTTAATCTAACCATCGGATTGAAGAAAATGAGTTCTTCCTAATTTGGTTAAAGATAACAACAAACGTTTTATGTTTGTATAGCTGTACAAATAGTGTCGACTAGGTAGCCACACGCGCCGATACCGAGAACTTCACGTTTACTTACTTAACTACATCAATATAATTTATCTTTACGTAGTTATTATCTTTTACGTCACCAACGGATGTTTGTGAATGCTTAAAGTGAATTGGTTTGTTTGAAAAAGAACGATTTTCGTGATAGATGTAGCGATTACACTTGTTGTTATAAGAATATTTGTTTATGATATATTCATTTGGAAAATTACAATTTCAAAATCTGTCGGAAGAATTCAGAGCTCTGGATATAAGACGACATATGACGACAAATGTAGCGGCAAAACTAGCAGTAGTTGTTGAGTTTTTCGAATACCCACCCACAAAAAGGGTAGTTCTATAAGAGTTCATAATTGCATTGAAAATGGCAGAAGAAATGGTTTTATAATATACCGAAGTTCACTGAGCTTCAGTAAGGACCGGAATAGTTTTGTCAATCTGACCGCCAAACCCAGCTTTAAAGAAGGCACTAATGTGATGTGAACTATATTAATCTTTACCTTAGTTTACGTTAACTATATTAGCCTTAAAGTTCTTATCGACGCTTTATTACCGATTCTATTTCCTCTGCCTTGAATGATTATAAATATTACAGTAACAAAAATAGGTTTGCTTTTCATATCAATGAAACTGCTAAAACAATCTATGTGACAGTTTCCGATCTTACCGGCTCTGTGCGCACTATCATTTGTATTTGCAACGAACTATTTCATAGATGACACGATAAGAAATTGCTATGTCGTACAATAATTTAATATATTTGTAACACGTCAAAATCTATATTGTAGAATACTCATGGACGTTGGAGATTGTAGTTTTCTGCACTCAGAACGTGTTGGTATGCTGTGTCAATGTCCTTACCACAATATACAGGCATGTGTATATTTTAAAATAACGACGAGTAATACCGTGGAATTTTAATGATAATTTACGATAACAACTTTCCATATAACATGTTCTGTTAGGTTATATAGACACAAATATGAACTTGCTACATTTACAAAACCACTTACAAGACACGTTGTTAGTGGCAAATAAATTCACTTATCATCAGTCGGTTATCTCATTTGTCTTTTCAATTTGGTAGACTTAAAAAGTAGTTAAAAGATAATTAGTATAATTAATCGAAAGTCAACATTGGGCAAAGTAACGACGAAATCTGTTCAGTCGTTCCTGATGAAGGAAAACAAACAGACAAATTTTAATCAAAGTTGATAAGTAACAGTGAAATACATACACTTTTAAGTTACTTCTATCAAATATTTTTTTTATCCAACACCTAAGTATGTGGTGTTTTTAATACTAATACTCACGTGGTGATTTAGTTACAAAAAACATTGAATAGCTTCGTATGTGAACATTTTTTAGACTTTTGTTTATAATATTTTCTTTAATTTGTGATTTAGTTTCAAAAACTCTTGCCTAAGGGTAAAATTAACCTATATGATAATAATATTCTTTCTCTTCATTCTTATATGATAATAATATTAGGAAAATAAGACGTCGGTTTTATTTGATAGCGGTTATATTTCTATACCCATTCAATGATATTTAAAATACTGGGGTAATTGAAAGTATTATTTTATTTTATTATAAATATCGTTATTACTAAAGGTTCAATCAAAGCATAATACGATTGTGATATGTTAGTTGGAATTGTTCTAATATCGCTCTCGACATAAACGCTTCCATGAACTTATAAACTTTGCCAGCATCGGAGGTTAAATGCGCTGATCCTTTCAATGCGGATTCCATTATGACTAACGATATTCATTGAAATACTTGTTTACATAGGTCATATAAAGCTTCAATTAAAGTCAATCGATATACAATAGTATTAATAATTTGTTTTGTAACTATATTATGTGTTATTATTACAAGAAACCTTCGACGTACTCCTCCATTTGTTAGCAAATGCTCGTGGCAATGAAACGGATATTAATAAAATCTGATTTTTACTAACATTTTAATCGTTACAGTTAAAGACAGTTTACAATACACGATATCTCTCAGAAAATAAAAGATATTGATTGACTTTTGAATGCAGAGTGTATAACAAAAAAGAGCAATTCGTTCAGAAAAGTTATTACGTTCTAAGCAATAATTTCTTTTACATAAAATGCGTTTGACCAAACATTTTATTATTTATCATTGAATAAATTAATAATACCAATTTTGTTAATTACTGTAGAAACGGATACAAAATATTTTTATAGCGTTTTCTCTTAACTCTAAAAGCTATGATGAATTGGGTATTTTAGAAACTGAGTTAAATGTGTTATAATAAAGAGTAATATTGCAAGTATAAAACAGTTTTTAATTAAAATGAAATTTACAGAAGCTTATAATATGTAAAAGCTTTAACGAGGTGAATGTACAATACATTAATTGACAGCAAATGAGCTAAATATTAAGCTCTTTAAAGCTTTTACAATTACTAACATTTTCTGTATCTCTGTATAAGAAATAGCTCATGTAATGTTTCCATTGATGGGACACAGGATCTTCTCTCACAATAAGATAATTACAGTACATTACATTAACATTAAAGCATTGAATACTTTTTAATACAAAAATATAATTTAATTGATATGTATGTGAATCTCACAGGGCAAACAATACATATCTCAAACTATTAGGCTTTAGGTGCCTAAATTAAATTTTTTTAACTTTTAATATTACTTTAGTCGGTAACGGTATCCTTGATAGTTAATACTGTTTCTTGGGCGTGGTGCATATAATTGCTGGACAAATTGAAGCCGTGGGAAGGTGCGTGGTGTTAGTGACACGGTGCATGCCCTGGGCATGAATGCACACAGGAAACTCGTGTATACGCCCTAATGCATGACCGGACTGCATTGCCATTTGTTACTAATCTATACAATTATAAAATAGTTATAGTGAGTAAGAAGCCGTGATAGCTCTGTTTGTATGGCGATCGAATGCTCTGTACCTCACGAGGAGCTTGAGTTTCCGGTGAAGGAAAATATCATGAAGAAATCTACATGTTCCAAAGAACAGCTTTTCCTAATATGTGATATCTGCCAACCTACACTTGGCTAGCGTGATGGATTAAATGCCACTACTCTCTCATTATGAGAGAAGGCCCTAAGTCGTTTCAGTGGGAACATTAAGTGAGCTGTTTATGTAATGTATAGTAAGTAGTAAGTAAGAGTTATTAGTTAATAAAAAAATATAATGAGATGGTTATTAAAGAGAAAACTAAATGTTTTAGAAATGTAAAAGAAAGCAAACATTTTTATTCAATACTTAAATACCATCATCATCCTGCCATCTCTCAAATTATTTGGGTGCGTCGTAATACTGTTATAATATTATATACAAACTAATAAATTTACTCTTTTAATCAAACGTAAATTGTCATTTATGATTAAGAAAGTAAAACATATTTAATTTTCAAATAATTTACTCGCATGCATATTGACATTGAACCGAAAATGTTTATTAAATGTTTGTCGGGACCGAACAAGCGTCCGTGGATACAAATGTTTAACGAATAAACATAATTTAACGTCACATACTTTTCATTTACTCAATGACAATCATATTCGGTCATATCCGTATGTAATAAAACAGTGGAGTTGTTTATGTACTTTTGTATTATATTTATGTTCTTTATATACACATGTTGAAAGACTTGGGAAACGTCGAGCTGTCTGGTTGTGAGGTGAAAGCACTTGCCGCACCTATTGCTGGCTTTATTCTACTTAAACATACTGTCGAGATGAAAAGCTTATACTGTAATATAGATTGTATATGACATAATAATTACTAAAATAATACCGTCTTAATCACGTGCTTTATCCTAATGTTGCTATTTATAAGTAAGTTAACAAGTTAAGAAGCATTGCCCACCAAATGGCAATGGGCTTTCTCAAAATTAAAATTAATAATTCACAGCCTTCCTACATTTTAATTTAAAAAAAAACGTAAAGATTCTCTTTGCTATTTGATTGATGTCACAACAAAATGTCACAAACATGACAAACGTGTCATACGCAGGGAACACGGACCCACGGACAGACGAGTGACCACAATTTAGGAGCCTTTTCTTCGAAAAAGAATAATTTAACTAATTTATGATCTTACATATAATCCTACTAATATTATAAATGCGAAAGTTTGTCTGTGAGGATGTTTGTTACTCTTTCGCGTAAAAAGTACTGAATTAATTTACATGAAACTTTATGATAATATAGCTTATACATCAGAAAAAAATATAGGCTCTAATTTAGATAGATATTGTGTGAATTGTCCAAAATATCAAGTATGTAGGAAAAAATGTACCATCTGCGAGCTACTCTGGCGTTCGCTGCCAAAATAGCTAGACTTACACATATGTAATGTATAATCTGATGACACTACACGTTAGTTAACGTACTTCGTATGTTGACAATATTTTACGTTATTATAGTGCGACTGTGACATCTCAATATTTTCAGATTGTTATATTTTTCGAATGTGACCCAATAATTATTTATGTGATAATTTTAATGTCATAATGTTAGTTACTTTCTACGCCACGCTAATATAAGCTACTCTAAATACTAATCCTGCGCAGACGAAGTCACCGGTACCAGCTAGTACTTAATATGTATGTTATAAAAAAATTTAATGCAGTTGAATTTAGAAATAAGAGAATGCCGGTTTAAAAAAAGGATAAAAAGCGTTTCAGAACTGTACAACAAATTGGTGCTTTACGCTGAAAGAGACGATCGCGTGCAGAATTTTAATCAGCACCCGTCGGTGCCTTGGGCACATCCCGATTCCTGCCATTACCATCTGAGTGGTGCATTAGTGGTTTCAATTCTACCTAACAGCGGACTAAGAAAAAAAATCATTTAATTATACAGTTACAACAGTATATATATTTTACATAGTACATAGTACAAATCTTTATACTAGCATTTCTATTTATCCACAATTGTACTTGCGAAATCAATGTTTGTGAATTGTTTATCTATATACATAAAAAATTAATGTTTGTCTGTATGTTATCGATGACCTCAAAAACTACTAGACTGATTATTATGAGAATTGGTACAGATATGTATTTTTCCATGGAGAAGGTTTGTATAATATGCTCATTAATGCCACTCGCCACCAGGTGGCGCTGCAGAGCAGTAACTTCTGCCCCGTTCACCCGATTGTCATGAACATCAGTATGAGATTTTGACACAGAAGAAACGAATATTACATGTTGTTCATCATAAATATTATAGTTACTGTGTACTGTATAAAAACTAGTCTTTCTATTATGTGACTCAAGCCAATCGAGAATGCTTCGGACACATTAAAAAGAAATAATTTTAATAAACAGGTCAATGGACAAGTGAAAGGAAAATAGTCTATCTAGATTCGCAATACGTTTGATTAGTCTATGATGTTCTATAAACTGCCGAAGATCGTATAACCCTTCTCCTTTTTAAATCAAATCATTAACTATGTGAGTGTATATAGATAGATTAATGTTTTTATGTATATCACACATATTTTGAGATGTTTGTGGTGATACATTTGATCATAAACAAACACCAAGTAAATATGGTGACTCCGATAACCAATTAACATGTACCGTGGGACCGTGTTTTTTAATGTTTCGATCGGCATACTTGTGCAGGCGAGTCATAAGGAATCGTAATCGGAGGAGGAAAGACTTACTGTATTAAATTATAGACTGAATGAAGCAAATATTTTAAGTACTTTTTAATACATTTAATTTTTCGCAGTCTATCTTGAAACCCTTTTCTAAAGAATTAAGTTAGTGATACTCTATTAAGTAAGAATCTAATACAGTGGGTTAGTTGGATGTAGATTATGTTTTGTTGCTATTTTGTTAGGCTAAATTATACTTATCAAAATACTCTGAAAAAAGATAAAGACCTTTTGTCCTTAAAAAGGTATTTTATTAAACGTTTATCAAAAACTTTGCTTTATTATTACGTGAACATCCTGCGTCAGGTCTATACATATGATCGCTGGATTAAAAATAAAATTCTTAAAACTATCATAAGGATCATATAATATTTAATTTAGAACAGAATACTTTGAAAATCCCTCTTTGAAAGGTTGTTAGTTTTTTTTTATACGTACTACTAAAACGTTTTATTTAAACAGTCTTAATATGTCTCAAATTGTAATACATAAAACCACTTGATATCAAAATTGTCAATAATACGAGTTGATGAATTAATTAATATAATATAAGATAATGTTTTACGACTAATATATTTTATCTCTGTTGATAATAACTACGGTCTCTATTTTAGTCATCAAACAGTAGTGAGCAACAGTTTTCTGGTTTGAACAGTGCTGTAGCTAGTTATGTTAAGGTAATATCTAACATCTTAACACGACGAATACAATTACAATCTTCTATAAACATCCTAAACAGATATATTAAAATAAGTAAAAGTGCTTCCATTTGCGTCATGCTCAACAAGATTAGATGTAATATAAACATGGGATTAGTTAAATATTATTCTCACGCACACACAGGTCTCAAGTACAATATGTGACCCAAAGATGCCTTTAAGGATCAAGGGCAAAATCTACAAAACTATTGTGAGACCTGTCGTATTGTATGGATCAGAGTGTAGGGCAAGTAAGAAGAAGGATGAGCAGCGACTGCATGCAACTGAGATGAGAATGTTGAGGTGGATGTGTGGAGTTACAAGAATGGATAGAATTAAGAATGAGTACATAAGAGGAAGTTTGAAAGTGGCACCTGTGGTAGAAAAGATGAAAGG
>DWHU01001485.1:0-12396 GCA_018247975.1 Parides photinus | reverse complement strand
TATATTTTTAATAGTTATATATTGATGTATTAAACTAACTCACTATGAAAGGAATAAATGTTACGTATAAAAAAAAATATCGTGCTTTTCTTTATAACAATATTTATGGCAAGACTAAGTATAAAATAAAACGTACACAATACATCAATCTAGGTTCCGCTGAAAATCAGCGCTACATTTAAAGAGAAAACCATTACCATTTAAACATATTTTTTGTCCGCAATAATGTAGCGTTCATTATAATGGTATACTTGTATACTGCCATTTTACTCGTCGTCTTGAGACATAAAATGTTAAGTCTCGTTACCGCAGTAATTTCAATAGCTGTAACACTACCAACGGGAAAACAGTAATGATTGTGCAGTATTATTTGACGTCAGTAAACAGAACTTAACCAACTTAGACGACTTTCGGCAACGAAGTTCTACTACAAGTAAATAATAATATTCTCTATTCTATATATAGTCTATTTACTATAATTTCATTACAAGATTACTTACTTAGAAAATAAATATAAAGCGTCTACAACGTATTAAATCACACCCAAGTAGAATTAACAGTAACCTTACAGCGTAACCAAGAAATTAACGGAACGGTGAAATCATTAATAACTTTCAATTAACCGGTTACTGTAAGAAATATTAATGAATTTTAGGTGAATTACGTACCCACTAAATTAAAATTCGACAATTACTAAATGATTTCAGTTTTTGAATAACAAAATGCTTACGTTGACTGTCATCTTGATACAGCGAAGCCTGATGCCATAGCTGTAATATTCTGCCACCAGTTAAAAGACGCGTGCCTTCAAGGTTCCAAGATAACGCGGTGATAGGGCCATCCGCCACCAGTTTCCCTGTTTGCACCCATCGGTACTCCAGGCCCTGGAAAATTAACGACTTACGTTCAATAATTTACCTAACACGCGAAAAAAATGCGGATTAAGATTGGTTCAGGGTTTAAAAAACTATGCCACTTCAATCGCTGCACTGCGACAAAAGCACGCTGTATTATACAGTAACTAATATTTAAAAATATCCGAAGTATATATAATAATGACAGTTATTTACATCATAAAGTATTTATGAACATTTTGTTTAAAATAAATTTACTAACACAAATGACGGATGTAATGTCCAAAGGTAATCCTGCCACTCTATTTGCAGAGTAAGAATGTGATAAAATTATAAGGCAAGTGTAAACAAACATTATGTTTATTTAATAACGTAAATAACTAACAATATGCATTAATACGCTATAGTCATTTACTGATATTCTTTTATTCAACTAAGTCTTATTCAATTCCAGTTAGGTTGGTACACACAGCACCGTTCCTCGGCGATTTGAAGCATAAAGTGACAAGCTTCAGTTAAGTCTCATAAGACTCTGGCATCACAACGTGTTAAAAAATTTAAAAGAATCTATGTTCATCATGTTAACATTTAAACGAAGTCCATTCCAAAATGTACGGACGTCGGTAACCTTCAAAACTATTCTTATCATCCCATACACAAGTACATTGACTTGGTCCATGTCAATTAGAACAGTTGATTAAAATTACAAACAGGTTAACAAAGTCTACGATTACTGCGATCAAATAAAACATTTATTTCATTTACAAAAATACCTTTTTTTCCTATAATAATAATGAAAATCAATAATTAATTCGAGACTGAATCTTAAGAAAATAAAACCCAATGATAAAAATATTAGGTAATGAACAGAACACGTAACTTAGCAAACTTTTTATAAGGGTTACTTTAACTTTTAAGGCTCTGATATTTAGATAAAATCATACATATCTAGTTAGACATTTCATCATCATTGAAAAAATATACAACGATAGTTTACACGCAAATGTTAAATAAAGCAATTATTCACCTAAACGGGTTCATGTATTCACTCAGTAGGGCAATAAAATGTGGAAATTCAGTTACAAGACTACAGTGACGTGGAAACGATGAAAATAAACTCGCACGCATTCGGCAAAGCTCTTGAATTAAATTTATATACCAACGATATATTTGCGAATACATTTTTCTTACACATTTAAATTTTTTTGAATAAAATTATGATTAGGCCACTGTTCTCGGAAACGACTAAACTGCACTGTGACTTGTGTATACACATAAATTTACTCTACCTATTATTTATGTTATCAACGGCATTATATTTAAAACAAAAACAATGAAACTAAGAGTCACAACATAATCATAATAAATAAGATTTTTTCAATAAAATGTTCGAACACGTAGAAAAGTAAGAAGAAAGAAAGATTGACGAAACAAATTTATGAGGTGCGAGTGAATAGGTAGACAGCTAGGAGTCGACATAGGTGTACGTATATCTATTAGATCGAGGACATTTTAAAGAAATGCCAGGTCAAGAGTACCCACAACCGGCGAGCTTGTATGAAGAGTCATGAGAGTTGAAAAAGCGAAAGATGTATGCCTGGATCGTAGCAAGTGGAAAGAAATAGTCTCTGCCTACCCCTTTGGGAAAGAGGCGTGACTGTATGTATGTATGTTCAATAAAATTCTCAAATTTTTATATAGGGGTCATTCAAAATAAACATGTAAAAAGTATTGCTCATCAAATGGCAATTGAGTCTTTTTCGAAATTAAAATTAATAATTCATAATAAATTACACATAGTTATTTATTATATTATTTAATTGTTTATTACAAAAAAACTAGTCCTTTACTGTCGTCCTTTTTGGATAAATTACTTTTATTTTTGATACAGTACGATTGCAACTACTGTCAGAAAAATGATAACATATTCTGTCAATCCGGGAAAAGGATTGGTAATATATATGATAATTTTATGCGAGGTGTGGACTCTTCGTTATTAACAATTACTTTAACTATCTTCACCCACACTCTACACCTACATTTTAATTAAAAAAAATATATAGATTTTACTTTGCTATTTGAATTAAGTCATAAAAATTTCAAAAACATGACTAACATGTCAAATATGGACGTACGGACCAGACGGGCGGATAGACGAGCAGCCACGATAGGCGACTTTTCTTCGAAAAAATCCTCAATAATTACTAAGAACTTATGTTCTAAAGTGGAAGCGATAAGTATCGTTAGACTCGCTAGGTAGGTACCACGGCAGTTCCTATTTCTGCCGCAAAAATTTTGTGTACTAACATTATTGTATTCCGGTTTAAAGAGCGTTGTACCTAACGAAATTGTTGTGATAATGAGACTAAACATCTAATTTCAACATGGTGCAGTGTTTACTATCCGAACTAGAGCGAGAGTGTTATCCCTCGTCACATAAAAAAGCAGTTCTATACAAACGCCAAAAAGCATTTTGTTTTTATCACCTACGCCAGACAGTCTTCCTACATAGTCTAGACTAGACGGCGACTTGTATAAAATACCGCCTCATGAAACTCGACTATATAAAGTTTAATAATTATCAACCATCAAGTTAGCAAAATTATAATACATAGTTAACACAAAGGAAATCAATGATTTAAATTTACTTTATTTTAAAAAGCTACATGTATTAACGTAAAAAATTGTTATTATAACAACACGTTAAATATGTTTATTCCAGTCTATACGAATAATTCCTGTACGTGTGGCCGATAGTTTATTTACACGTAGTGTACGAAACACTTTCAGGTTAGTTTATATAAAAAAATATGTTTGTTTTGAACGTACTGGGCGTAACACGTGCTGTCGAAATGTGTAACTTAATCAAGGTTCGTTGTAAATTTGATTAAAACATAATAAACTGCTGAAAAATCAATATATCATATAGATATATCTACAGCTACGTCTAATAAAAAAAAGAAACATATATGTTATTAAAACAAATAATATTTACTAAAGAAACAAACCAAATAATAACAACCAAAAGATGTGGTTTTAATTAAAAATTGAGGTAAAGGGAATTTATGAAAATAAGACAGTGAAGTGAGTAGAGATAGACTTTTTAAGTACTAGTTCCTGCACAGTCAAAAGAACGACCAACTATCTTCTATTTTCTCGCTCTTTTTTTTATTATTTGTTATGGACTAGCGTTTGACTCCGATCCTACCTGATGGTAAGCGGCGATGTAGTCTTTGATGGTAAAGGGCACTAACCCAGAAGAAGCCTATTCACTCTTCTCTTGAAGATTCCCACGTCATACCTGGATGGGAACTGACGACGCTTGCACGGGACACAACCGCGACGTTAGTGCATTTTCTGAATATAAGCGATTGATAATACGTATCCAAAATTCAATCATTAACTCTAATTGATATATTACCATTATCATCATCAGCAATCTTTATCAATCGACTGTTGGATATAATTCTTCGCAATATCTTACTCTGAATTCGGGTTTCATCTTTTCGCTTCCACCTACTTCCGACCAGACTTTATTATTAAAAATAAACCTTTTATTTAATTCAAAACAAAGTGTTTTAATTTTATCGTGCATGTCCTTCAGACGTCATAGCTCCCATGCGACGAGACCAGTTTCCACTGACTACTTTTATTTCGTTTATTAAACGTGTTTTAATTATCTTAATACACTCTAGCAATTAATAAATGCGGTCGGTATTAGGTTATGAGATGCGCAACAGCACGCTATTACTATTACATACACATATACAATCATAGCCACACTAAACCGCATAAAATACGAACGGCTCATATACATTTTATTGATACATTAATTAGTTGCTTCGGTATATTAGTATTTATCCAACAAATTTAAAAAACAAAAATAAGTACTAACGACTTCTGTTTTCTTGCTAACTTTGTACATATCTCACCTCACACACATTATACGAATACGTTTTATTAAAAATTAACGATGACCATTACGATTGTATTATTAAAAGACCTTATCCCAAGAGATCTACAGTCATCTCACAGCTTGACTAATTGTACTTTGCTTTCTGGTTATTACCAGATCATCGTTAAATTCTCAGCATGGAACTAGATAGTTTTGCAGCTCCGTTTTGAATTTTCGTCCTCCTTCAGTGGAAAGGTCTGTATTAGAGAAAGATTACTCAAGGTTTTTAGCTAGTCTTGCAATCTTTTTATGTTAAATTATAAACTACACATTAGTGTTAGCGTCCTCAAAAATGATTTGATTCACAGCTTCGGATGCTATTTATTTACACGAAATCAGCTTCGTCAACTTCTACCAAAATATCTTGTACATCTTCAATAGCCAAGAAATCTTTTCTCTCAATTGATTTAGCGAATTAAAGTGACGATTCACGCTTTTTTCTGTTTCAACTGAAATTGCTCATATATTTCTCGAACACGCATCTAACGTAGATTTTTAGAGGTCTTTCAACGACAAAAGTATGTTCTGGATAAAATGCTCGATCGAAAATTTCTTTCCTGCTTCTATTACGTTAATTGATTTTTAATTGGTTACATTTATAATGCAATGTAACGCTCTCCTTATGTAATAAGTTATGGCGAAACCGTGCCATGAGAAGCCGTTTTGTAAGAGGTAAAATATTGTAAAGGACCGTATATATTTTCAAAATAGCAATGACAAAATCTTTTGTTGTTATGAATTAAAGAACTCCACATGTAGTTTCACTTGTAACAAAAGACAGCCTGTACACTGCATTAATGTCTTTATGCTTAGCATAAGGTAAATAACATCCATTCATTACTCCATTTAAATAAGGTAACAAATAATGAACACCTATTTACCTATTTTCAGTAAAACATATAAAAAGAATTAAATATATCCTAAACTATTTAAAAAAGATATTGAGATCATTTTTACAAATAATTGTCAGGTATTAGTTACATCTTAATGGTTATTATGTTCAATATTCTATCACTGGCAACCGTCTAGGCCAGATGCTACCAGTACAGCAGTACCTTTAACCAAATAATAGTGTGCTAATACTACTGTGTTCCTATTCAAAGAGTGCAGGAGCGGACCTATTAAATTATAGAGACTGGCATACCATTTACCATCAGGTATATCTTGCTTGTTCCAGTTTCATTATTGAATACAAATAAATTAATATTAAAAATATCTTTGAACACAGAATGTTGTTTTAAACAGCTATACTAATAAGTTGTTCAGTGAGTGTATATCAACATTAATACTCTTTTCAATTGTAGTATTAATTGAAATGTTTTCACGCTTCTATTAAAGATAAGGTCTAAAGAAATTTATGAAATAGATGCACAATTTATATTATAATTATGAACCAACTACAGATTCTATATAGTTGTGAAATATAAAGATGTAGGTGTGATATGCACATAGATAAGACTCATCTCTTATCTTATCAACATACCACAAGACAATGTGCAAAATATAGTTAGTAAATTTGTTGCAAAACCTTATTTGATGTATTTGTTATAACACATGAATTATAATTTTTTTGTGAAAAATCTATACAATAATCACTTTAATTTTAAACAAGTTTCTTGTTTAATTAAGAAAAGTAGACATAGCAAAATACATTAACAACTTCATTACATGATTCTTGTTGTCAAATTATATAACAGTTTCATCCAAGAATTTTAGAAATATCAAAATAAAATAAATATCAATAACATCTTGTGCAGCTCCTTATGAAAAAAACTATTTAACAAATAAAAAACTTTAGTAAATGAAAATTATTTTAAAATGCATACTTACATGTGTTGTTCCTGCAGTGTGTATCAATGGTGTTGGTTCAAAAATGCACACTTCTGCTCCATAAGCAGCAGCTATTTTTCCTGTATCTGTACTGCAGTCTAAAGAACTGATACGAACATAACCATGAATTGCACCCGGAATTATCTGAACCCTCTCAAAATTTGATGCCAGTATTACAATATTACATCCTGCTGCATATGCCTGTAAAAAATTAATATTTAAACATACAAATATTAAAATCTATCTATTATAATAACAATTGTTTATAATTTCTACATGCATTAAAGTTGCAGTCTACATGGGCTACATAAAAATTGATGGGTAAAAGTATTTTTTCACAAATATTTTTTTTTAGTTTCAATTGTAACTATAACTGCTCCGAGATAATACTATAATTTAATAGCAACATTTTATAAGCATCATTTACATTAAAGTGTTACTTGTGACTTAATCATAAATTTCATATATATAGAGAAAAGTTATGGTCAAGTAGTAACTACCAACCTTAACAATAACATTTTAAGAAAGAAACTATTAACATAAATATTATTACCAAAAAAAAGTTAAAAAAATGATTTATAAACAATGTACAATTACATTGAGCCAGTTAAAAAAACAGTGCTTTTTGTAAATATTTAAGGCTAATCACTTTATTAAATAGAAATTTTCTTTTATAATTGTTATTTTATTTAACCATCTATGCTATGCAAATCAGATTTCAAGTGATATTATTCTAAACAAATAGATTGCAAACATAACATAGAAAAGAAAATATTTTCAAAATTTCCCAGGTTTACAAAATTAAATGAAAAAATGTTATGTCTTATCAAACTGATCTAAATTAGATTTTCCTGTTAGGATCATTAGTTCTCAATTACTTCCATAAAACGTTAAACATCCTTGGTCACGAGACTCGTCTATTAACATATAATGAGTAATTGATAGATACACTTACTGTAAATGGAATTCCTTCCACCGAACCGACTGCAAAACATTGATCTCCTGAATTACAGGCACCACTTAATACTTGGTGACAGTTCATTGTGAGGAATAACAACTTTCTTCTCTATACTTCTTCCAAGTAACTGCACGCCAATAACATTTTTTCTAACAAAAAGACTTATAATAAAAACAGAAATTTTTCATCATTTTTGTATTACTTTTGTGATTTGTCAGTCAGATCTAAGCTCACGAATAATTCTCTATGACACCATACATTGAACGTGAGAGAATGACGTATTGCTGAAGAAAGAGATAAGCAATATTTCCCTCCCTCCCACTCTCTTTGTTTTTCCGTTCTCTGCAGTCTAAAACTGACAACTTTATTTCATAACAATTTTTCATTTGCGATTTTAATTACATAATTTTTCAAAAAGTTATGTATCTTTACCGAACAATTTTTATAAAATAAAATAATACTATAAGGCTTATCGGAAACGCGTTCAATATAAGTAAAAAAAAAAACTGGTTTCATTCAGTGCTTTGCGAATGTATTATTACTTAATTTATTTCCTCATATTTGTAAAATAAAGTTAGGAATTTATTTATTATCGTCATTAAAAAATAAATAATAGATTAATTTTGAATACACACAATTATTACAAAATTCACAGTTTTTCATTTGTTTTTCATCTGTTGAAATTTCTGTTTGAATTTAACCTGTTGTTATATCTGCCAAATACAAATGCCAACCGGAGATTGGGAATTGACTTGTTTTTGCTGTTTTACTATATTAATTTAATTGTTTTAAACAAAAACTTGATCTTAAATTGTAAACGCAGTCGGTACTATCTTGTGAATATTTGAAACGTCCTTGCTCATCAAGACTAAAAAGGTAAGAATAATTAGAAAAAAAAAATTGCTAAAAATGTAGTTCTAAATTGTTTATTTTATGTAATTAAAGTAATTCTTTATTTCTTCTTCGCCTATTTCTTAGAAATTGACATAATTAATAAGAATTCAAGTTCCGTTCAACTTCTATCGGTTTTGTTCGCTTTATGATATGCAAACAGCAATGACTAAAACTGCTACATTCAATAATAGTCAAATATTTTTTATACAGGCACTGTATATTTTTGTTAAGAAAATTTATATTTTCTTAAATAAAATTGTTAGTTTTTTTAGTAAAATTTATTGTGATAATTTAAATTGGATATCCTCTTTTAAACAAAATACCAAAACTAATACTTACTAATTTTTATTATGTATTGTAAAATAGATCGTGTTTTGGAAATAGGTTTTAAAAAGTTTAGGATTATGTGACAATATCTTGGAGACTATAAACTTAATAATACAAATAATGTAAAGACATAGTAATAGTCAACATGTTATAGTAATGGTATGATTCTACCTAAAATTTTATTAGAATTTAAATTAAAGCTGTGTACAATATTTAAACATTATATTAAGTGTATAAAATGTTTTGAGAAATGGTAGTTAATTAATTAGACATTTACAAATATATCTACACTGATTTTTTACAGGGGGAACAAATCTCTAATCTGTTATCTGAAATGCTTATTAACATCTTATAATGTTCCAATTCATCTAATACACAAAACTTATATGTAATAAGTGGATATCTAATCAGACAAATTTTGATTTCCTCTGTGAACAAAATGTCACTTTCAGATATTATTGTACATAGTTCCTATAAGTAATGAATAGAAACAATGTTCTGGAAAATCAATGCATATCAAACACATTAATAATATTTTTACTGTTTGGCATAACTTGAATTTTATTCAGAATGTAATCACATTGTCATTAACATCTTTAGTTACTATACATTTGTAAGTACATTTAAAGATTGATAATGAGATTATTTATTCAAAAAGAAAAAAGTATATGACATGTGTAATATAAGTAAAAAGATGGTTACATGGTGTGTTAAAAAAATTTAATGTCTGCTATAGTATTTTGAAATATAGTTAACAAAGTTTTAACTTTTAGAATCAGTTGGTCATAGCCAAAATTTTAATACTAGATGTTATCTTACATCGATCTTATCTTCTAAAGTTAAAAAGTGTTTTATCTATAATCTCTCTAACCTGCTAGTGTTTGAGTGTAGTCACTGTTTTCATAGCAATCTTTATTAAAGGTCATAGCTTTGTAATGACTATACCTTTGATAAATCATTGATTAGATTTTAATAAACATTGGCTTATTTTTTTTACTCTTTGTTTCAAAAGCAGAATGTATTTACGCGTAAAAATCGCATGCCTCTTGATAACGCATTCAGTATCATTGTCTGTTAGGCTTGTTATCTATCGGCTTGTGTATACATTGTTATTTTTACGTTATGATTTGATCATTAAGCTACATGATTTTTGATTACGTTGTATAACAAAATTTTGTTTTAAATTTTAAAAATTACGTAATTTTTATGTTTCATTTATGTGCTCTTTAATATTATCTCGTGATAAACTGCCAAGCACCGTGGGAGGGCTGTTATATTTACTTTACTCTCCCAAGCTCTTCAATTAGCGCGTCTCCCTCCGCCGTATCCTCAGACCATACAAAAAATTGTAGGGCGCTTGAATGGCTACCCACATGCTTGTGTTTAAAAAAAAAGATGCTGGGGTGTTGTTTATTCAAATATTATGTTTTACTAGACCATATGTTAAAAGTGGATATTGTTGTGAAAGTTGTAGTGTATTTGATGTAAACCACATTATTGTAAGTAATATTTTCAAGTCTAGACGGTTAGGATGGCCGACACAGATTTCTCGAAGGAACCTGTAATTGTCACAGATACTTAAATTCTCGTGTATCTCTTAATGGATACGATTGTTCACACGCTACTTATATTGAATTTTTAATTTAATTTATTTCTGTTTGTAATGTGTCTGCGAGTACTTTAATTACAACGAGACTTTCATTTGCGGATCGCTAATGTGTGAAAAAAATAAAGAAAATAGAGTATATTTTACGGAAAACGGCTGGTACAAAATCAATGTACATTACTTTCATGCTCCTAGAAGGTTATCGAGTATTATTTCTTGTAAAAAAAAAAACGTTTCCAAATAATTACACGTCGAATTGTCTAGATCTTTCTTATAGGGTAAAAAAGTACTATTGATTGTTACATAGTATTTATTGCTATTGTTTAATTGCTGCGGTACTTGTTACGAAATATTTATTTCAACCCCTGCCAAACTAATATTTGATGTTAACTTATTTACTTGATCTGGATTCCGGTTAGTGGCCGCAATAATCTGTCGGCAGACAGTCAGGCGCCTTCGAACCCGGATAAATTGTGTCACGCCTACATCTTCACATTTTATAGGTCATTCCATGTATAATAAAAGCATTAGAACTTCCTTTCGCAAAAGCCTTTTATAAATTTATTGAATACGTAATAACCAAGTTTGCACTAGTTTATTATCTTAACTAATTATCCTTGCAAAAAATACTTTGACTTGTCCACAGTCAGGTTTCTCTTTGCTCAAATCTCATTTGAAATCCACAGCTCAGCTCCTTTACCATCATAAAGCACAACCAACTCAGGATAATCATATCTTTTGGTGTACTTTAGTCAGTTTTTTTTTTTATTTTAGGTTAATCATACGAACGTGTTATCTTAAGAACACATTCTTAAATCTACAATCTTGATTTATCGACGTGAAATTGTCAGTGGTATCTAGAATGAGCAGATGTTTTCGAAAATATTAAAACATGTTAACCGTTATCGTTTAATAGATTACTACTAATGTGTGTTTTGTGCAATCGCACTAACAGATTTGCCCTCGGCGGGGGGTTGTAAATCACACTAGAAATGTAATTGCCTAGAACATTGGGTTATCAGAGTATTTTCTTCCCAGAATTCTTTAGCAACTGAATGAAGTACTTAACGTCTTCCGCATAAGCTATGTGTAATTTTACAAGGACATGCAAAATTCTTTATATCGAGTAACAACACTACTGCTTTGACCATTCAAAGTCTTCGAGTTAATTCAAAAATATATTAAATTAAAAAAAAATTAAACTTTTATTTTGAATTATTTTATTAAAATCAAATATTAGAAGAAAAGCTCAAATATTCTATCCAAAATTATCCTCAAAAAATTCGACCTTTATTCTCGAGATGGCGCCAGGTATCCCTGTCATTGGCGACCTGGTGGTCTTGGTCCAAAATTGACCACGGATTATTGAATTGTCATTCACCACTAGGTTGTGTGCAAAATTTCAGCCCTCTGGGACGATGGGATGGGGTTCAAATTTAGCTGGGCAGATTTGTATATACGACGTCGAAGAAACAACTTTGTTAAAAAAGGAATCGTACTTATCGTTCGGTCAGTTGTATAAAAAAATACACAGCTGCTAACTTTTCATTGACTTAAATTAATGTTGTTCAATGACCTTATATTTATCTGTCACGTGGAAATGTATAACAAGTAGCAATTAAAGTCAATTTGCGAGTCAGCGGTCAAAGTTCTCTAGTGTCAAATACGTGAATACTATTCATGTTACTTTGTAAATTGTCTATAAATATTTTTAATATCATAAATGTTTATGAAATAACGCTAAAAATGTCTGATTTGTGTAACTTATTTTATGTATTTATTTATTCATGATGAATATCTGTAGTTTGCATGTCAGTTCTATCTATTACCCCAGTTTTTCCGTCACCAAACATGAATGATAAAAAGCACTCATATCTATAAATAAATAAATAAATATCTTTGTACAATTCACATAACACTATCTAGTCCCAAAGTAAGCAGAGTATACTCGCTTGTGTTAATGGTACTAGAT
>DWHU01001484.1:0-12398 GCA_018247975.1 Parides photinus | reverse complement strand
TATATTCACTTTCAATATAAAAACATTGATATTTTTTCGTCCAATGTAAATCTCGCCCCGTTCATAACTTGTGTCCTAAGTGAGCCTACCTTGTTCCGGCCCACTCTCGTGACAATCTGATGAGCGCGTGAGAACTTACGCGATGCCGCGGAAAAATGTGCATGACTCAATATGGTGTGAACTCAAACATGAAAAAGTTGAATATGAATGAACAGAAGAACAACAAAAATTGTTTTAAATTTTTAAAGTATCAAATCTAAAATAATTACGTGTTTAAGCAACAAAGTACAAAGATATAAAGATTTTTATTATCATTTCCTCTTTTTTAGACTATAATGAAAGTTCATAATTAATCAACAAATAGTTCAACGAAAAAATATTAAGAGTACCTTCTTTCGCGTACAAAAAAAGGAATGTATCAAACGAAACACTAGCAATTAGTATAAAGAATAGATTCTGCTACACTGACAAGGTGCTAACAAGAACGCGCCGGATGCATGCATATGAAAATAGAACAATAAGTTATCATAAAGAATTCGAATAAAACGTTGGGATTAAATTAAATGTAATGCAATAGGGAGTTAATAGCATGTTTTTAATTTAAAAGCATGAAAAGGTTTTAAAATGTATATATTCAATAATGTATTCGATGCTCACAATAGCTTCCAAGCAAGAAAAGTTCTTTAAGACTTGGTACGCCTATTAAAAATCAATGATAATCAGAAATATCAAACGTGATAGTGGTATGAACGCGAGTTTCTATAGCAAATAACAATAGAGTGAGAAAATTTTTATATTTTTTATCACGAGTAACATCCTATACTCAAATTTAAAAATAAAGCCGTGTTAACGAAGTGGTTCATAACCTCAGCGTCTGTTTGCAGGTCGCGGGATCGAATCTGGGGCGCACCAATGAACTTTCTGAGTTATGTGCGCTTTAAGAAGAAACTAAATATTTCTGGCTTTATCCGCCAACCCGCACTTGGCCAGCGTGGTGAATTAAGGTCAAATACTTTCTCATTACGAGACAAGAGTCCCTGCAGTAGGAACATATAATGAGCTGGAAAAAAACATACCCGTATTTATGTATCTAACATCATAAAGTCTAGTTATACCCGATTTAATTGGATAGGTTTACTAGAGAGATTCGGCCATAAAAGAAGTTAGATATTCCGAACTATGCAAGCACAAAATGAATATAGGAAGCTCAATAAATTTTCGTTAATAGTTAAAAATTTGGCACGGGGATTACTAAAATATGTTTTGTATTATATCTATACTATTTTGACAATATATACGAATATGTTAACCAGTCAGGCCTACGTATGACTACTCCAAAGTGTGAGGCAACATGTTACAGCAGGCGCCAACAGCGTTCATTTGCGCTGACTCAGCAGTAGCGCCGTCGGTGCCGCCATCGCCGCACCTTGTCATTAGGTCGCGCGCACTTCGCACTGTTAAAAAACCACCAGTCATTCACCAATTCCAACCAATTAACGAACCGACTGTAATTTGTTACTACATAAAAAACCTGACCGTGACGATTCATGGAAAGGTCTGTCCTTGTTAACTTCCGACTTTACGATTCATTTTATAACGAAATATATTTTATTTAACAATCATAAAATAACAAAACGAAACAAAAATCTGTAACTAATCGATATTTATAATTCAAATAAATAAAGCGTACATTTAGGTGTTACAACAACACACAAACACAGAACTATGCGTATCGATATACACTAATCTATATGTGTTATTCCTACTACTGATCTATTTTTCATACAGCGGCTAAAATAATTATATAACCTTTTTTAGTAAACAGCTTTATATACTAAATTTCAGTTTTATTCAACAAAGCGAACAGACTCTACACCAGAGGTGGTCAACTTTAGTATACGTAAGATCGACTTTTTATATAATAAATGTCGCGATAGACTTGTTGTCATATGTGTAGTCTATTCTAAAACTCACATCCAGGGGAATGAATATAACATAAATAATTGTTAACAATAATTATTAATCCGAATTAGATAGACATAAATAAAAATTTCGAATTTATTACCATAACTCAAGACGATTCAATTGCGATCGACAGGTTGGCCACCTCTGCTCTACAAGATGGTATGATGCGCCTGCTCACAACAACGTGGTACCAATCAAGATAGTGTTACACACCACTACATTGTGCACGTAGCCTTGAGACACACGGTGTAGAGTCCTTTTAATATAATAATTTCTTCAGCTACAACGCTCTTCTAACCGAAACACAGTAATGTTTGGCGGAGACGTAAAAGCTGCGTACCTAGACTATCTTTGGCAACAGACTCCTTCTATAGTAAAACTGTAATATTACTGTACTATACTTATTGATTCGAGGTGAAACTGTCAAGACCACATATAAGCACACGTAAGCTGTCAAAAAGTATGTGGATCAAGACACGTTATAATTTTTTAAAATATTTATAAACAAAAGTGTAAGTTTCATAAACATGCCTCTGAACGTTTGTTAGATCGAGATTAGCAACATTGCAAGTTGATCAGAAGCCGAAAGACACACAATTCTATCGCTGGTTAATTGATAGGTGGCAAAGTACAAGTAGATGTTGAGACGCGAGCGGCTCGGAACATTCAATTTGCTTTAAATCAACGTGGGAGCGCCGCTGCGGCTGCAATTAAAACCGCTCGAGAACGCCGCCGCAGGATATAATCTGCGTCAACACTGTCAATAATCAGCTATTCGAAAATACTCCTCCTACATTTAAATGTGCTGCACAAATCTTCAAATGTTCGGTCCTATTTTAATATTATTACTTTACAATCGCATAGTAAGGTTGGTATTTTTATTTAAAAAATACAGAGCATCAATCGCAGACCAAGATATAAGATTCTTAATGTATAACGAAACATTAACTTTAATATACAAAACTCATGTACCTCGTCACTAGAAATAGAATGCTTGTATTAATAACCTACTAATAAGTATAATTAAAGTGTTTCAGCACTAAAAGAATTATATTAATCAAACTTCTTTACTAACAATGCCAATATTTATCTAGATTATTAAGATCATCCAATCACATTCGATACGCTTGATGTTAATTTTGATTTTAATACCTTTAAACTTTACAAGCTATCGTAAACTGGACTTTGTAATCTTAGATTCAGACAGCTACAATAGAGTAACTGGGCAATGCAATCTTACGAAACTAGTCCATGTTTCGCATTGAGTGGAGGTACCTACTAGTTTCGTATTAATAACACAGTGACGGTAACCAAGCACAATAGACATAGCTCGCAGTCTGAGGAGATGAGACAATTGGAAGCGGTGCGGCGTCAAATAAGATGTTCCTGGGAGCCAATCTTACAGTTCAATTTGCTTTAGATCAAGAGAATGAGCGCATCTCTCGAATGCATTATAAAGTTGTAATCTCCAATTGTAATTACATACAGTCTCTTGCAGTAAATGTGAATAATACTGTGTATTTCTAACGCTGAAATTATATCTATGGTGAACCATAGGTGAACAGAGAGACCTCCAGAACGAGCTCTATGCACAGGTAGGTAGCACACAACTTCCAATTTTTATATCCTTCATTAGCTATTAACAGTAATTTATTAATAATAGATAACATGTTTTATTTTTATTCAACGTAGTCGAGACCAGCAAGACGTTCACCTGATGGTAAATGATACGCCTGCCCAAAACAATGAGGCATTACTTATTACGAGATAAATAGTACCATATTGTGCTCGTCGCCTTGAGATATAAGATGTTAAGTCTCCTTACTCTAGTTATCACTCTATGTAGCCTTTCAAACCGGAACAACGCAATATATGCACATTAACGTTTAGCGGCAGAAAAAGGGGCTGCGGTGATACCTGCCGAAATGGTCTGTGGCAACAAAGAATACCACTTATAAAATGTACTGAAATAAAAAGAATAAATAAAAAAAATATAGCATTGCCTTTCTAAATTAACGAAATAAGAATTGAATGACAAAAGTGAAACACATCAGTAAAGCGTAATGCTTTCAACATTCTACACCGTAAACTCGAATAATGGCTCAATTCGAATTAAGATTCTCTACATTACCGTTTCCTGCACTCGCTTGACTTTGCTTCACTTGAATGAGAAACTCTGATATTGAATGGCGTTCGTTATAAAGTTACAACCTTTTCAACCAAACTGTAATGACATAGAGGAAATATTAAATAACTTAAAATCAAATTTCATTCGCTTAGATTTCAATTTTACAATACGTATCATTAAAACTATCATACAATTTGGAGGCATTATTTAGTACATATTCTTAGGCGTTTTCCGAAACTTTTCGTATTTAATATCTATCTCTGAATTTAAAATACTTTTTCCTTTTTTTTATTTTATTTTGGAGACAAAACAGAAACAATCGATACAAAAAATGAACTACTACTACTTGCTAAATTGTTTACCTATATTGTATACTTATTCGTATATACAAATTAATAATCAGAGACCGTCTCTGAGATAATTTTAATTAATAGTTCACATTAAGAAATTACGTGTAATTGTACCTTTATGGGTTTTTAATTTAATTACCGAATAAATGATTTGAATTTGTATCCAAGTCCAATTGAGAAAAATTATACGTTCAAAAATATTTTTCTGCAAAACAATGTATATTTTTTATAATAAGATACTTTATTATTATAAATATTTAAAACCGAGTAACTACTGTAGTTTGTGGTAGTACATAATTTTACGCCTTCATAAACACAAGCGTACTATGTTATTACTTTTAACGTTGTCTACAATAACCACTAACATGTTTACTTTTTTTAACAGGGGGAATTCTTTTGAGCAAAATTAAAGTTTCGAACCAGTAAAAGGGCGTATAATGAAGAAAAAGGGGAAGACATGGTGGGGTTATATTAATTATCCTGTGGCGGAAACGTAAGGCGGAGTCGAGTTGACCACACCCGCGGTCTAAAATGGCCGACTGTGCAACAATATACAAATGTACTTTTATTGAACTACATAAATTTCCACTGCCTTTTTAATAAAATTGCAATAATTATACATTTTTCAATTTATAAATAACTACAGAATGGGATATTTTTAGGCACCCAAGCGCGCATTATTAAGACAAATTATATTAATAATTGGAGAAAAAAAATTTTAAACTTTTACTACTAACTTGAAAGTATATAACGATGTTTTTATCAAAACCACATAATTAAGATTTATCCATAGAAGTAATAATTACTGGCTAGACTAAACAATTTTTTTTATTGTATAGGAAAATAGCAATTGTTGATTGTAAATAAAAATTTTACAATAAAATAATTTCATGAGGAATTAAAAACAGAACAGATAAAAATAAGTAATTGACTAAGATGAAGCAGTTCATTAAAACAATTATGTCAATGGGTAAAACAAAACTAATAAATTTAAAAAAGCACAAAAAACAATTCACAATATGGTAAAGACGCCCATAAATCGATTGTAAGTTGACACAAATTACACCCAACAGCCAAGTAGTGGACTTGTATCATATATAAAAATTAAAATAAATCAAGATAATTACTAACGTACACAAACAGTGCGATTGCGTTAATTATACCATCCATCAACTCAAGTATTAATAGACCATTAAGTACTATACCCAAATGTAGTCGGACTCTTATAGTCAAGTACATATACAATAAGCGGTAATTGGCATATTTAGTTATGACGCATCCGTTACTTCAGTAGTCACGTTCAACAGTATGTTTAGAAACCACGAAACTTTTGAAATTGAATACCAATAGAAGAAAAGAATACTGAGAAATAATATCATTACATTTTAGTTGTTTTGATTTCACTGGGATTCATTAAATTACTGTATACGATATGACCACATAATATGTTTAATGTTATAATAATGCACATAATAAACGCGTAGGTGTAAATTACTTCTTTATTCGTCATTGAGTAATAATACTTTACTTTCGGAGAAGATAGCGCGTTGAAATCTTTTATAAAGCTTACCGTAACCTTAATCAGCGATAATTATAGTTCTCTCGGAAATTTATTATAAGCACAGTCATTCAAATATAAACGTTTTAAATGTTTTAAGAATTAAACAGATGTTCCTGAAAGAATCAATATGTATCATCAACTTTATATTAGTTATAAAAAGTAACTACTAAATACTTGAAATGCATATAAATTTATTGTATTGTATTTGTTATTACGTGCGAAATGTACACCTGTTAAATCATATAGGTAAAATTTTTACTATATATAATAGAAGTGGATTGGCCTTAATTCCCATAAGTTAAACAGACTAGCCGAAGACCGGATTAGTTTACTCAATCTGACCGTCAAACTTCAGTTTGAAGAAGACAACTCACAATGATGATAATGACCTGATTGTAATCAACGAGTAACAAACGTTTTGTGCATTTTTTTTTAAACGCATGCAATATTTACTTGATCTTTAACAATTTTGAGGTTACATATTACAAATTTATTTTACTAAAATTTAAATTGACCTAAAAATACAAGAAAAACTTTTTATTATGGATAAGGTAATGCGAAAAGCTTAACACAAAAATGTATTTATACACATGGTTTATAAATATAAAGTAGTGTTTGGTGTTTCGTAAATGATATTGATATGAAATTTTTATTGCTTGTCTTGCACTAGGTTTATATGTGGTATAAATTAGTTCTAATTTAAAGAGAACAATGGACTACAGAACAGATGTTTACGAAATTAACATTTAACTAATTCCAAATTTGCGTTTTTGTACCTATATCAATTTGTATCATTTTTTTTGGTCAAACAAAAATTTTAGGAAAACTGTCAAATATTGCAATATACATCAGGTTTACTTAACGATAATATTTTGGTAAAGAGAATACTCTGTATAATAGTAACAAAACCCTAATTTATTCAGTTACAGCTTGAACTGTGAACACTTTCCATCTATTATACTCCCTCAGAACTAACTAGTTAGGTCGGCAGTATTGTCACGGAATACATTCGCCTGATAAAGTAGAGCAAATTTGCATGTATCTCAAACTAGGCCGAGAGTTACAGGGTTACCTAATTTGGTATTCAAAGACATATATACACAAGAAGCGCTGGTGATAATACTATAATTAATTTAAAACATTACACAATAACTTGAAATATAAATGTGTTGCCGTTTATCATACATAGTAATAATTTCTCTTTATTGCGATATAAATTCATAATTGACATTCAACTTAATTACAATCATCTAATTGTCCGTTTAAAGCGAAAGGGAATAAATTAAAAAAAATCTCATTTCGAGATTAAGTACCAACACGGCCCTCCTACGTTTTAAGTAGAAACAATAAATTCATCGACACTAATTGGTGGTTTTCTCCAATTTATCAGCTCATTACATCACAGTAGCGCGAATAAAATAAAATATGTGTGCGGAGCGGTCCGCGCGCCGTGGGCAGATCATTCGCATGCGATAAGCGTCGGTCAGGCACATCGTAAATTCGAAGAGCAGGCTCTGCCGAACTGCAGACCTGATTATACGCCTTAATCAGTTGTGTCTACCCGCCGCCCATGCCCACGGACGTGTAAGGCTTTCGGGCCTGTCACGATAAATCGAGACTTATAATATTGAAAGAGATGAAATTCTTTTAAGGGTTAAAATAAAAAAAGAAATCACTCTATTCTTATACATAACGTCGTAAGTTCACTACTTATAAAAATCTAGTCTACTGATAATTAAACACTTGAAAAACAACAGAAACAAAGATAAAATGCTTTATATCAATCATTGAATTATCAGCAATGTGTGGTCTCTTCATATACAAACTATTGTACATTTTAAGTGCAGAGTAAGAGATATTTATTGAATTACTTTATGTTACGTTTTTAATTATTATTTCTGAGACAAAAATACTTATGTTATAGTGTATGACGCCACATTTCATATATACGCAACATCAGCGCAGATGACAAATTTATAACTAGATATCAAGCCTTACTACCACCATTACTCTTTCACTCATACCGTTGTATGATCGATACAAACTAGCATCCAATTCTTTTAATAAGTAACCTATTTCTTTAACCGCATCAGCTATGTTATTTCCATAAATTGCTAAAAATAATAACGTGAAACAGTTCCATAATAAGCCTGGCATAAAAACAGAAGGGTCTCATATTTACATAGTACAAAAGGAGCCGATTCGCGGCTCACGATGTAAATGCATGAAGTTCCAGACGTCTCTTTTTACCATGTTATGATTGTTAATGCAACAATCTAAGAGAGAGGGGGAACGAGAACCAACGTGACGAGTTGAACACACGAGCAAATGTCATGCCGAACCAAATTCAATTTCGCTTACAACATCGCTTTGTGCGCGTGAGTTACAATGCTCGTGCGCATTGTTTTCCTTGCAATTCTTCCTTTAACGGAAATATCACAATATTCAATACGGAATAAAAATGATTTACAATCGAAGCCCGATTATATTATCATACTATTAAGATAAATTGAGAGAACGATGCATAAAGGCAAAATAAAACATAATCTAGTACTACTACCAGTTCAAGAGCATATCGTACTAAATATCGTGCATATACGTATGTACACTTCGAAAAGAAACACAAAAGATGTGAATTTAAAGAATCACAGAATTAGTACTTTGTACGTTGTAGGTTACATGTCGCACGAACGTACACATAACAATCACTGATAAAATAGTGCCAGAACAAAAGTTTTATGCATAAAAAGCAAAGTGATAACAAAAATAGACAATTTTCGCTTACCCAATGTAATTATTACGTTGTGAAATACGTGATAGGTTACATTAAACAAAGGTTACATCTAACAACATAGTAAAATGCCGTTCGTTGTGGTTCGCGGCATAGTAGGTTACGTAAATAAAGGCAGTACTTTAGCGACCATTAAACCGGTCTGCATAACCCATAACCATGGCAATTAGTACTTAGTCCGGTGAGCGACAGCGTGCCTAACCCGATTATAGCCAGCCTTATCGCAACATCGCCACCGGGCCGCGCGCTGCCTACTCTTGGTATACTCGTAACAATACCAACAACGCAAACGAATGGATTCCAATATCATGTCAAACGAAACTAATAACATATATAAGTATATTTATTCAACGTATCGACGAGACGACTCAAACTTTTACCTGATGATAATTGATACACATATGACAACGAGGAGCTGATTATGATCATATACACTGCACCATTGTTCTCGACGCCATGAAATATAAGTTGCTGTCTCATTACCTGAAAATATTCAATAACTGCAATTCACTTCAAACCGGAACACAGTAATGAAAAAAACAATGTAATATTATAATATGTAATTGCTTTATTTTGGCGTTGTTATATAGACTTTTGAGTACAAGTAAAACAACATTTATTCTTTACCATCGAATGTAAAAATGGTGATGTTTGTATTTAATCTCTATTTTATAGACCCGGTAATTGTTATAGAAAAATTTAAGCGTTTTCAATTTAAAAAATTACAACAAAGTTATTTTATCTCTGTTACGATTTTGTATAGCAGTACTAACAAGTTGTTCGTTGAAAGGTAATGTATCGCCCCGTCAAAGGTGCATTTCAAAGTACAGAATTACTTTGCGGCGCGAGTGAGGGTTCTGACGCTCTGCTGATGCAACATTCGCTTAGTCACCACTAATAATGGAAGTGCCATAGTTATATTACAGGAAGGAACTTAAAATTGTACTTAATACTAATACTTAAAAATTACATATTGTTTTGGTGATAACCGCTAATATATTATTTACCGAAAGCGGTACACTGATATCTAATATGAGCATATGAAGAATATATTTTTAATTAAACAATGTTTATAACTTTTGTCTTTCTCATATAGAAGGTAAATAGAGCAACAAATTTACTTGACGATAGTTCATAATACTCAGCCATCAAACTTATATCTAAATATTAGATGATCACTTTTGACCATGTACTGTAAACCTAGCCACGCTACAACCTGAATTACTGGTCGATCAGTTATTGCCGAAATAAACTCGGTGGAACGAAGTAATACTCAAAATTATGCGCATCAGACAACGACACCGTCGTAATCATATCCAAATTTAATGAGAAACACAACGTTTTGGAACAAACAGTGCTATTATAAGTAGATTTGTCAATGACTCACACTTAACAGCAGGTAAGTACAATATAATTTTATTTCATCATGTATCTTTAATGTGGTACACTTTAATAAGTAGGTAGATGCAAATTGCTTGCTAAATCATTATTCTAAGTTTGGAAATGAATGATAACAGTTAAATTAGATATAACTAATAAACGCTCGTGAAATCATATAACTTTTTTTTTTATTTTAAAATATTCTACAAAACAGAATTACGATTACAATTTTTAACAGCAATACCAGAGTAACGATTGTAACTGAAATCAAAGTTTACTAAACGTTTTATTATATTCTTGCAGTTTTAAATAAAAAATTAAAGTTAAAAATTTTCTAAACATTTCACAAATAAGAAATACAAATCAAATAGTACGGTTTATCCCATAACAGAGAACTTTGAAACGTTAAATACAACAGCAACTAAATTTGTAACAACATTACTGAAAAGATTTATATTGCATTGCACGCGACTTACTTTCATTTCTTGCGTGGACCCAGTTTACAAGCAAAGTTCCCACTTAAACTTTAATGGCTATGGGTTTTTCATGATTTGTAGTAATTAATTTAATTTGAACACGGAATTTTATTCATATTAACAATTTAATCTATTTGAAGCTATATTTTATTTAGGAAACCATAAATAAAAACAGAAATCAAGTTACTTATATAATATTTTCACTAACATAGTGATTTTTGTCACTTACAATTATCTACTTAACTGTGACTATATCGTTCTATAGTATCTTATGTAGACTTAATGAAGCCAATTCGTATATCTTTATTAAGGTACAACGTTGTAAAGATAAATGTACTTTCCGGCTGATCAGAATTATAAATGTGAAAAACGTTTGTTCCAATTTATTTATAGATTCCAAAAAATCTTTCGCGTATAATTGATGGGATAAATAAGCGTAGTCACGATGAATGTTTCCCTGCCAAGCCGTAGTAAGAAAGCTCTTAGGGAGCGATGGTTCTTTTAATACATAATCTGTTTACGGCTAAAATACAAAATTATCTCTCGAGCATATGAAGTTTGCCGACGTGTAATCAATCATGACACTGCGAGGGCGCGGAAAGCCGCCACCGCGGAAACCGTCGAGCGCAACTCTTACGAAAGCTACGAATAATACAGCACGAATCAATCATACATTTTGTGATGATCCATCATAAATTTTCAATAAAAAACGAAAAGTAGTCCTACGAGAAAATCGATTAACAGATGGTAAGTAAACGGAAGCGTGGAAAAATAATTAAGACGTTTAAGATTTAATTATTTAAAACTTAAACTTTTCATTGTACAGCGAGAATGAATGTATACATGATACAATCTAGCCTGAAGAAATTACTGTTAATTTTAATCTAAAATATCGTTGATTACATAATCCGTTAATTTTAAAATAACGTAAATATCAAATTCTCTGATCATATTACAATCATACATGAAATGAGATTTAAATCCTGTAAATAATTAAAATTAAGTCTATTTTTGAATAATACTTAAATAGAGTTTGTGCTACTTTTTATTTTATTTCGTGTTTAGGACATGGTTTTTCAATATACATCAAGTTGTAATTTTGTTTTTCTGTGTAACTATCCACTGTTGTTGTTAATGTTAATGACTAAAAAGTACATATAAGTTTTAGTTTGAATATAAGAAAAGAATATGGTTACCATAGTGATGGAAAAAACAGATGGAAAAATGTAGTGAAAGATTACAATATATTTTATGTTATGTTTTTTAGAAGTATTGTTTTTTTTATATACTCATGATGATACAATAAATAGAAATGTGAACCAAAGTAAGAGTTTATGCACAGTTATAAAGTAATAAATTTATTGAAGAGGACCAAATACGATAATACTAGCAGCATAAGGGTGCCTCTGGTATTAGTTTACTATATAAAAATGCAGTAACGTCTTGGACTAACTAGCCTGCACTAATTTAACTTGGTTAGCTAATTTATCCGCTATTTAGTCTGCGCTAAACGTGAGATTCATATCGCATACAGCGCAGTTTAAGTTGGCTCTAGAAGCTTGCTTCGGATTCGCAGCGGGCGGGCCGCGGTACTGTCTCAGCAAAATAGTAATTCACTAAAGTAATGATTTTACACTGAACCCATATAAAGCAACCAGATAACGGTTTGTTTAAAGCGCGGAAACAATTATTCAAGACGATAAGTGTAATTGGTTTAATTACAAAACGCGACGCAAGTAGCTACTAT
>DWHU01001483.1:0-12398 GCA_018247975.1 Parides photinus | reverse complement strand
TTAAAATCGAAACCTAACGAAGATTTTATCTTATCTTTTAAATAATATATTTTGGAAGTATCAATTACTTTTTCGCGAGTAAATTTTTGGTTAAAAACGGTTTTTGCATGTTATAATATTTGTTTAACACTGTACGAGCTGATGCATGCAGTAAAGATTAAATGAAATGTTAAATGAGCTTCGCCAGATAGCGTGTGATGCTATTGATAAATAAATTAGTATTAAACGATAATTTAACAGCATATAGAATACGTTTTTGGCATAAAAGCTCCCAGAAATGTTTTTAGTTTCAAATGTTAATACAAACTTTTTATTTAGCAGATTATCGCATTGTACATTATTCTAAACTGGAATCTGTTTCAAGAAGAAGTGTAATAAAGAACGAAATAATTCTGTTTCATAACATCGTACAAGAAACTCTGGAAGAACTTTTCAACATCAATCAAAATTTTCACACTTTGAAGACGAGCTGTACGTAAACTTTTGAATCCTTAATCATCTCGTAAACACTTGCACATTAGTCTTATAACTTATTGTTTGGAGGTTGTTTATATGTTGTAGCCACTGAATGTGAAAGCTTATATATAAATAATGTTAAGGCGTTTAGAGAAGTAATAAACGAATGTAAACGTTTCAATATCTAATGTCTAAAAGTCTCGTCGAAAAAATAAAAAAAAATGTGTTAATTATATAAATAAAAATCTACTACTAGTACTTATTTTGTGAAACTACATGTTTTACTTTTTACATAAAAATTCATTTTATTATAATAATTTATTATTTAAACATGTTATTTAATACATAGCTAAGTTACAAGTGTTTAACCTGATATGCTGTTTGTTAGTTTTCAACTTCTCATTGTTCTTATTTATTTATTTTAACATGGTCTTCCTACAATACACATAATATCAATTCTTGTCTGTGTAAAAGTCACATTTTGATGTAAGTGCCAATTATAATAATACACAACACTTATTGCATATTTAAAAAAAAAAGACAATTTATGAAATAGAAATTATATGGAAAAATAAAAACTACTAACAGAAAATAATATCTACACAACAACAAGTAACGCACAAAGTAAAAAAAATATAACAAAGCATCTTTACTAAAGCATTATTATAATAACACTAAGTGCTAGATTTAAAAATCTAAAACACTATTTTTCCATAACGTGGCAACAGTATTTTTATTTGAGATAATTTAGTATTTTTTTCTTGTTATCCGTTTATGGATTATCTTTGTTAGCAGAAGCTCATAAAAACATCATTAATTTCATATAACATTTAAAATATCTGTTAGTAACGATGTATTACGGATTTTGTGGCTTTTCACCAGTAAATCTATTGGCATAATCCTTTTAAATAGAAATATTAAAAGCTATTTGTGAAGATAACCTACAAATATGTTTGAAGTATTATTTAATTAAATCCTTCAATAGTTAAGTGAAATTAACTTGACTATTTACATTACAGAGTGCATACGCTGTAAAATATTTATTATGAATTTTTCTTGATGGTCGTAAAAATTTAATAGGGTAACGGAACATTTTTTGTAGTTCATTAAATATTCACCGGTGGTACTTAAAAGTAATGAATGTAGGCACTATCTTTTGAAATATTATTCTGTTTAACACTTAGTAACCGGCAATTAGTAAGAGTCAGGAAAATTTATTACTCGGTTGTTCAACACAAGCTGTAATTTAAGTTAACCCATTTTAAATGTTAAACTATTAGTTTGTCAGTTATATGAACATTTGGTCACTAAATAGTTGTTTGATTTTTGTGCTATTACCTTGATATATTGGAAACCTTGTTTAACCATGAATAGGTTATATAGTTTTCAAATAAAACTTTTAAATATTACGTACAGCAGCAAGCGTATTAAAAAATTATGAAATTATAAATTTCATTAGTCAAATCTGTTTCTAATTAGTTTTTATTTTTTTGAAATAGTCCCATAATAATTTTTGTAAGTAAACTTTAAGTCTAATCAAGCATATTTCAAACTTAAAACCTAAAACTGAAGTTTTTAGGGGCGAGGAAGTAAAATTTTGCTAAAAATGTTTTCAATACCCAGTTCGAAATCAATATGTTTATGAAATATTATGCATGGAAATAGTCGGAGTTATGACCAAATTATGTTTTTAGGCGAAATTTTTCAGGATCATCCTTTTAAAGGACCTTTTACGATGTGTGAATATTTATTATATCTTAGTGCAATAAATTTCCTATAAAACCTGCAGTGTCAACATTAACCATGATTTAAAGGTCATATTACATTAATGCGTAGATCGATGTTCTGTTCCGGCCATAAATTAAATTATCTTTTCGTTATCGAAGTTTTATGAAATTAAGTTTATTTTCATTCTTTACATAAAGCACGTAGTATTATTAAAAAGAGCAGTATTGTTTAAGTACCTCATCATTATAAATACAGCATGTTATTATAAAAATACGTTCATATTTACTCTTAAAGGTTAAAACTTTTTTATAACCAAACTAGCTACTAAATACAGAAAGTATGTATAATTTTTATTAATTTATTTATTGATACCGACAGCATTAATTTGACAGACAAAATACTAGTATTGGCTCTATAGATAAGGCTAATAAAAGGTTTCTGTGGACATCATTTATCGCAAACTGATAGTAAAAACTAATTAATTATATGAACTAACAATAGGTTGATTGGTTGCAACAATTTAACAATTAGTATGTGTGGAAAATTTAAAATTATTGCCAATTAGGAAAGTTATGAAGAAGATAAAATATTAAAAAATAAATTAACAATAATAATTACACATATTTAAATTTTAATTTTAGTTAATTTTATCTTAATTAAAATGGTTAGGAACATGGATTTGGAATGGTAATGTTCTTTAATCCTATCATTAGCAGATTTGACATGATTTTTAAAAAGAGACAGTCTTAAAAATAATAAACCTGTATCATCAGCACATTACGAATAATCATTTTAAAAAACTTAATTTTAACTACATTGGGTTAAACGAAAATGTGAATAAGTTAACTGACGACTTGTAATAGCCGGGTTAAACCTTCCTTCTGAATTTCACAACTCCTGTACCTATCGAAACTAACTATAGATATGAATGTCCAGAAGCAAAGGGTTAGTATATACATCATCATCATCAATTCAGTCGATAGACACCCACTGCTGGGCAAAGGCCTCCCCCAGGCATTTCCATTCATAACGGTCCTGAGCCGCCCGCATCCAGCCGCATCCTTCCTTCACCGGATCTTCGGTCCACCTCGTGGGGTTCTTTCAGCACTACGTCTGCCGATATGCGACCGCCACTGTAGGACCTTGCTGCTCCACCGTCCGTCAGTCCTTCGAGCACTGTGCTCTGCCCATTTGCCACTTAATCGCAATCCTTAGTGCTATGTCGGTGACCTTAGTTCTTTTTCGGATCTCCTCATTGCTGAACCGATCGCGCAAAGAGGATCCGGGCATAGCCCTCTCCATTTCGCTTTGAGAGACTTTGTGCCTTTTTATAAGGCCCATTGTAAGTGGCCACGTCTCGGTTTCATTAATCACTACTGGCACACGCGAGTTAAAGACTTTAGTCTTCAGACACTGTGGTAGCTGGGAGAAGAGAATGCTGCGTCGCCTCCTGAACGCTGCCCAGCCGAGTTGGATTCGACGAACGACCTCTTTCTGGAAGTTGGACTTACCAAGCTGCCCTATTTGTTCCAGGAAAACATATTCGCCAACAACTTCCAGTGTAGAGCCTCCCGCTATAACTGGCGTTGTTACAATATCGGTATTAGTATATATGGAGTTGATGAATATAGAGAGTATTTGTACACAGTTTACTTTCGTTTTTTAATCTATGTAGAGTTAATCTGCACTTTATACTAATGGTGAACCTTTTTGTGATTTTAAAAAGTGTGAAATACGTAATATTATGAGCGTTGCTCGTGATGATAAGCTCCATTCCATTATTCAATGCATGTCAATGGAGCGGCGGGCAGGGGTTTAATTATTCGTTAAGCTGAAGCAATGGCCACTGTGTCATAACGATAACTGGGTGCTCTCGCTCATTTTAATATCTCTATGACGACTGGAACTATCGTGAATGGAATGTGTAATTATTTTATTTCAAATAACGGTGCGATAGGTGGATACGATTTTCTAAAAATCAACTAGTTGACCCAGCAAACGTTGTTTTGCCATCGTATTTCTACGAAATATTTTTTAGTTCAGTAGAAAATCACTTCCTATAAGTGTGTGGGGATGTACTTATAACAGAAAGCGTTGTAGATAATGAAACTATACTTTACTTATTATAGATTAATTAAAGTAATTACCAATGAATGTATCACACTACCATGTTGTAACTTTATTGTAAGTCTGTGGATAGAATAAAAAGATTGTGATTAATAAATGGGTTGATCCCAAAAGTGAGAAGAATTGTGATATATAATTTTTTTTACTACAAGTCATGACAAAATAAAAATAAAAGTTTTACCAAACAAATTTAAGTTAATAAGTAACAAATAAAAAATAAGTATTGATTTTCAAAGAGACAAGATTTAGGCTTGATGTATTTTTGAGTGCTGTATCATAAAAAAATAAAAACAAAAATTTTGTCCAAAAAAAAAATAGGGGGTTGCTATTTAGGGGTACGAAAAATAGATGTTGTCCGATCTCAGAGCTCTCAATAAGCACACAAAGGTTTATGTGAATCGGTCGAGCCGTTTAGGAGTTCAACCTTAAACACTATGACTCGAGAATTTTATATTAGATTTTGCGAAAATTCATGTATTTTATAATTTTTAACAAGTTTTACGTTTCGTTCAATAAACACAAATAAAACCGTGGAATTGAGTTTGTTTCGCAATCATATATTTTGAACGTATCAAAGGATTCATTATCGAGGAGATAATTTAATAATGTGTATATATAAAGCGTCTAGCAATTTTTTTGTGGCGCAGTGGCTCAACGCATGCTTTGTATTATGAAAGTTCCCTGGCTCAATTCCATGGCTATATATAAAATTTTTAGTGATGGCTTATTTTTTAACTCTTAATCTAAGTCACCACCTGGATATTTTTAAACGATAAAGATAATAAGACCGCAAAGTCTATTTCTATCACCGAGCAGTACACAACACACAGACAAGCGCAAAATTAGTACTATTTTATTAACCTTACAAAGGCCATGTTATTTATTTTACCAAACGAGCTTTCTACTCGTCTCGTCGATTCTCTGTTTTAATTTTAAGTTATTGTAAATCTCAAGTATAATGTAATTTATTATTGTTAGTTTAGATTTTACGCAAATATAAATCACTAATTTGATGTAGGATTGAAGAAGCATTAAGTGCAAAATCCCGTAGTCTAATTTTCTAGCTTTAAAAAAGGTAAACCCTTTTCAAAGAATTTCACATGTCGGCTGGGTGATAAGCAAGGTTAATGTCCCCTAGCTGCCCATCAATATTGGCGCAGCTTCCATTACTCAACATCACTCAAGTGGAAAGGTCCAATTTGCAGCTACATCTAACCGATTTGTTGGAATCCCCAGGAAATTGTCACCCCGCAAGTTAAAATGCATAAAAAATATATAAAGGACGCGCTTTAACATTACTTCGGTAACAATTGGAAACAAATGTAACTATTATACAATTTTTAACATAGTTTATTTGTGAAGATAAAACGAACTAAGGGATCTTTTTACTTACAAGTATAAATCTTAATCATGTTACAGTAAACAGAACATAATTTTTGACTTTTAGTTATATTAACAAGTAAGTAGACCGAATCCGACGCACACCGATGACTTCTGAGTTATGTGTTTTGAGAAATTAAATATCACTAACTTTATCCGCCAACCCGCACTTGGCGAGCGAGGTGGATTATGGCAAAACTCTCTCCATTATGAGGGAAGGCTACGAGTCCCAACAGCGGGAATATTTAGCGAGCTGTTAAAAAAACAAAAATAAGTTATCAATATTAGTGTTTTAAAAGAATTATTATTAAATTCTGAAAGTAATATCTGTCAAGCAAATTTTAAAGGTTCTTAAATAGAAAGTTAACAATTTAATCCTAAATATTAAATGTTAAAGCAGTTGTCCGGTGATTTGTGATTAGATCAGGTTCAAACCCGTATGCAGTGGGCAGCCTTAATTTCCCAGTGTAAAGATAAACTTATCTGATAGGACATCAATTTAGATTCCCTGGACTTTACAGGAGAAATGTTTTAAATTAAAATTTTAGAGTGTATAATTCAAAGAGCATTGCAATATATTGCATCACCTTTTGTCTATAAAAACAGCCAAATGATGGTGTATCCCTATAACTAATTAGCTCTTTTTTATATGTTTGTGTTTCGACAAATATGTACTGATATTATTATAACCTCAAAATTTTCATTCGTGGTTTACAAAGAAAACACAATTACAAAACGACGAATTTTTATTCACCACCACATCACTTTGTTTGTAAGTACACCTTTTGAACTGGGCCACAAATAATTTGATCTTGCTTGTTGTAAATTAAATCTATTTGTTACATTTCGTCGGTAAGAGAGGTTATTTCGCGCAGATCGAATTATCGAGCCGTTGACCTTTGCTCACATTGACACGCTTTAAGTAATTATATAAAGCTATACGACCGATATCAACAAAATAGATATTGTTTGCTATTTTATAATTTGGTAATTAAAACATAGATTAAAAACACTACTAGCGTATCGTTAAATAAAAATTAAACATTATTTTAAATTTGCGAAGATCAAATGAAATATAGGTAAATCACTTTCGAGACGTTTTTGCATTTGTAGTTGTGTATGGTCAGCACATAAAGAAATAAGCCATATCTTTTATATTTTTTTTTGTAATTCTTATAGTCAGGTACATTCATTAGGTAATAATTACAAAAATGATAGTATTAATATTAAACATGACTATTAATTCTAATCTTCTTCAACTTCACACATTTCGCACTCACTCTCATCTTACTTTCAACCGATGAATCATTTATGTCAACTACATTTTTTCTGATACTTAATAATAATACTAATTAATACTCCTATTAGTAGTTAATACTGCTCGAATTGCTATTGTGTTCATTTCGGAAATATTTGTACAAATTATACAAAACTTCTTTACTTTGGGAAGTCAAAGGCTTACCTCGACCATGTTTCAACATCGGAACCATTTTTAATTAACGGTACAATAATAACACTGAACAGGAAATAATATATATATAATGTAACTATTATTTATTGGACTTTAACAGTAAAATTGACAGCAAAATATTTTCTTCTTCAAAATGTGACGAACCTTTTTTTCAGACTGTACAATGATATTTGGATTCCATGTTTAGAATCCTGTATTCCAATTCCTGTATTCCAAATTCAAAAACGACTCGAATGTGATTTACCTGTAGTTTGTGTAAGCAGTAATTGTATTTTAGAAGTGTTATACATTCGTTTAAGTAACGTTAAATGTGTTATAACTATGAACCCTTAAAGTTATTTGAAGCCAAACGCGATTTTATTTCATTATATTTAATATAAAGTTAAATACCTTATTATAACGTACTAGAATCAATACGTTAACATCTAAAAGCTATGATGGTCTTTGCTCAACTAGTGCTTTCCGGTACAATATTGTTTCATTTTCAAACTACATTTATGTACTCAGGAAAAAAGTAAACCTTTAATTTTTCTGTTTTCTTACGGAACAAAATAAAAAAATATTTAGATAAAATAACTAAAAATATATTAATGTGTTACATTATTATGTTTAAACATCGCTTACGAGAAACTAACGATGCTTTTTATAAACAGTCACAGCCGCCATGTTGTTTTTTGGTTATAGCCTTTGCTATTAAATGTCTAGAGGAATGTTGGTAATGATTTAGAACTAATTACATCAAAGCAATAAGGTACCTTTTTGCTTTACAAATAATGATCCCTAGAAAAAGTATTATATTGGATAGGTTTTCTATAAAGTAAATTCTATCGCTGATTATGTTTAATATCAGAAATCGCTTTGGGAAATTCCCGTAGAGATTAAGTTCTTTCAATATCGTTCTTTTCACGGTAATATTTCGCTACAGAGTATTAATAGTTTGATTGAAACATGTATCAAGAAATGCTGAATGTGTATAAATAAATTTATTATAAATAGATAGGACTGGTCCTCATGGAGTTATTGGGTAAGACTTACGTAAAGTAATTGGATAATAATGATGATGATTTTTAAATAAATGTAGTAAAATTTCTGTTTCGAAAATCAAGTTAAGATGAACGGCCATTATTGTTTTTAATGTATCATACGTGTAGTTGCCATGCGAACATGCGATACTATCGTTAACGCTACAAACGCTACATTTCGTACGGGATAGGGACGATACAATATTGATTCAGGATAATGGAATAATTGCGTGTATGAATATTTTTGTTCTCAAAAAATCACATGATATTTTTGTTTGTAGTAAAGTTCTCTCATTTAATACCAACGCTCCTTTTATGTTATGATTGCAAATAATAATTTCGATCTTTCTTAAATGGTAAGGTGTCATGAATAATGTTTGACGTAATATTTTATCTGTATCTTTTTCAGCTCTAATTTTTTCAACTAAAGCTTAATCTTAATTGATGATAATATGATGCTAAAACATAAACTCTACTAGGACTGTTAGCCGAGAATAATTTTACCCTTTACCGCCTTTAAAAATCATTAACCATACCACAAGAGTACAGTGATTTTTGGGATTGTCTTATCAGTGTAGGCCACCAGACAGTTTAATGTTACGGATTAAAACTGTACTCATTTTATGGATACACAGAGCTTGTTTTTATATCCATTAATATCCCCGAGCAATAATACTTAATTAATAATTAATGAAAATGGTAGTGATGGTTACATATTTAGTCCCAAATACATCTTATTTGCATACAGTAACAATTGACGTTGCTGACAATATTTATTCATTGATAATTTAAAACACGTTGTAAACTTGATAATTATTAATTATTTAAGGTGTTTCCATAAAGATTATCTTTAAAAAAATTCATGTTATATTAAAATCAATTATATACAAAAAAGTAAATAGATTTAATACAAAATATATGGAAAATACTGGACGTAATATTAACACGGAGATAGTACTAGACTTAACTTATACATGGTTGTTACATTCGAGCTAATTACATCAACAAATCGTCTTTTACGAAATATTTGACTTCAAAGCAAGTTTCACTAACAAGTAGGGATCGTGTTTCTAATTACATCAAAGGAATTTCCGTCGTCCATTAGCAATTTTAGTGGGTAGGTTTATGTTAAATGCTATAATATTTTAGCCTCTTTATTATTGCGAAATTAATTAGGGATCGTTTTATGTATATACTAGACATCAGAATATCGAAATGCAAGAATTAATATACTGTATAAATTTAGTGCAAGTATTGATTTTAATAAACCAGCTTCAAAAATCGATTAGAATTTGTATGCCTTTGTAACAATTTTCATTTTGATCAGTCTTTAACATTATTGTATATTTCGGTTTGTATTAAAAATAAGAACGCTGTATTATTAACGAAGCTTTTTATTTATTTCCTCTTAAATTATAAATATCGATTCCTGTATGCTACGTGAATCGATAAATCGCGCGGTTCACTCTCTTGTCTCTGATATAATTAAGCCAATTTTAAAAATGTCCGATGACCGGACGTTCGCTCGCAGGCGTAGCGGTTTCTTTCGTTTAATTTTGTCAAATGTATTTAAATATTCCTCTGAAATCACCAATCTGTGTCGATGCTCACATTCGGCACAATTGTCTAATAAAATTATTTTATTTATGTCATTAATAACCTTACGTTATTTCTGTAACCCGTAATCACATTTTTTTTGACCGACGAAATATTAAATAGTCTCTGTTGATGTAGATGCGAGTCATATTTCGACTGAGGTACTGGGCTTGTCGTTGTCCACGGCTTAATTAATAAACTGAAAAATACTTTCGCTCCTACTGTGAGTGTAATTATCCGGTAGAGGATTTCGAAATATTAAATTGCTTACTGACGTATACGAATGAGATTTATTACAGTGAAATGATTTATTTATTCAGATGATGTATAAAAATTTGAGTCGAAAATAAGAGCTGTGGTGGTACTGTCCAAGTCAGTTTCCGGCAATAGAGACCTTCCACACGTAATGTCAAGTATACATACACATTTACATATTTTATTTGAAAATGCATGAAACACACTTAATTTACATTTATTAACTTTCCGCCGAAGCGCATTTACTTCAGCAATATGATTACTATAAGGGTATTTATAATAGGATACAATATTTTTAGTAAAATGAGTAATAAGTCATCAACGTGACGCCCATTGTTAGGCTTAGGCCTCCTCCAGGAACCTCCACTCACAAAGGTCATCCAGTGGCTTGCTGCTACCGTCACCAGCTCGTTATAAATAATATATTACATTAAAATAACGAGTTTAATTGTCTACAACTAAAATTGTAATGTATACGATAAATATTCTGTATTTGAGTGGTGATAAATATTTTATAGAGCCATAAGATACGATTGAATATTTTAACGATGCATTGTACACCCTTGACTTTATTTCGCGAATCCAAAATTAATATCATAAAATCATTCCTGAATTCGACTGTAAAATTATTCGTATGCATATTCAATATTTTATCGCTACATGTGTGAAATATTTTAATCACAAGTATGCTATGAATATTACACACTAACCATGAATTTTGTAATTCAATTGTTATTATTACTTTCTCTGAAGCCTTCCTAAAATGTACGATTACGATTTATAAATCTGGTTACATATCCTATGGTACATAAACAGGCTGAATATTAAATACGGGTCAGAGGGAGAATAATTTATATGACCCAAAGCAATTCCGCTTTGCATGAGTTTTCATATTATACCTTTTTGTATTATAAGCTGCGGTTTTTATTCTCTTACTTTACGTAATTAAACATTTAATTAACAATATTGTTAATTATATATGGTATACAATTCTGCTTAAGAGAAAAGTAGTTGTTGTTTTTCACAATATCTCTAAAATTATATATTATGCGCAGTTTTTGTAGTTTACATTCCCTTATAACTTTAATAAAAAAAATCTAATAAACTCATAATAAAAACGATTGTGTGACGACTGAGACGTGGAAATAATTTTGTCGAAAGAAAAATCTAGAAAGAGCTTCCGTAAATCAAACTCGGTGTATTTATATGGGTCCTATTGAATAGGCGAACATTAAATTTTTCATAAAAATGTTCATTGTGAATTACGATGAACATAAAAAATGCAATGTTATGCGGCATCGTCGGCGTGAATATTCATTGCTCTCAAGATTGTGTGATTAAAATGTGAGTAATGATTTTTTTTCAATAAAAACTTTGCAGTAACAATTATCGGCAGATTTATAATAATAATAAACAGTCAAATATAATATTTCTACGGCTGGGACTAAGCCGTGATAGTCAAGAGGTTTGGGACCATGGCCTCCGTTCGGAGGTCGCGGGTTCAAACCCGGCGCGCAGCGATGACTTTTCTGTGTGTATATTATGAGAGAAGGCCCTGAGTTCCAGCGGTGGGAACATTTAGTGGGCTGTTTAAAATAAAAGTTATGTGCGCTTTAAGAAATTAAATATCACTGGCTTTATCGGCCAACCCGCACTTGGCCAACGTGGTGGATTAAGGCCAAAAACTCTTTCATATGAGAGAAGGTCCCGAGTCCTAGCAGAGAGAACATACAGTAGACAGAAAAAAAAACAATGAAAAATGGCTGGAACTCGGGGCTCTACATCCACTACGCTGGCCAAGTGAGGGTTGGCGGATGCCATTATCACAAGAGCTGTTCCTTGGAACTTATCGGTTTACCCACGATGTTTTCCTTCACAGGAAACTCAAACACGGTGGTAGAAAACGAACCCGTGCCTCTTTAAGACATGTAGCGAGTTCTACCGCTTTGCGAAGTCGAGTTGAACCTAGATTTCTTAGTTCTTTGTAATGTCATTATTAAAAAATTAAGAAATTTGATTAGAGACAATTTTTATTTATTTTTCCTAATTATTTTAACACTCACATCTGTTACATCCATATTTACTACAACACTTTCAAAGTATTGAATTGAGCAAACATTCCAATGTTAACAGATTTCACTTAATTGGAAGTGGTTGTCGTTAAATTTTACAGATAATTAAATCATAAGCGAATCGTGTAACTAAAATATTTAATTACGTGCTTTCCGGTAATTCGGAATGTTTAAATAATATATTGCAATGGGACGGTAATTGCCTGTTCATTTACAATATACTTAGTCTTGCCATAAATATTGTTATAAAGAAAAGCACGATTTTTTTTTTATACGTAACATTTATTCCTT
>DWHU01001482.1:0-12406 GCA_018247975.1 Parides photinus | reverse complement strand
GCACTCTTTCGCGTATTTCGAGGCATTTGAGCGCGAAATTTGCAATTCGCGTTATAGTGAAACCGCGTATAACGGGGCCGCGTAAAGCGGGGTATTAATGTATAAAAAAAAAAAAATGTGGTGGTTGCAGAAGAAAATCAGTTTACGAAATTTAAAATGTCATAGACGTTCTCATATTGAATAATTAAAACGGTATAAGAAACTTAAAACATATAATTAATATATAACCATATAAATACACACATATACATACAAAATACTTAAACACAATTAAGAAAAAAATAAATGAATAAACTAATAAATATGGATTCCGTCAGTAGTAGTATTTCTGTAATTTTTTTTTAATGTATGTGCTCCTAGTGTGTTTTTCTACATAAATAAAATAATACTCATTCGAGATTTTACTTTCTCGTGGGTAATAATAAATAAATAAATATCTTTGTACAATTCACGCAACACTGTCTAGTCCCAAAGTAAGCAGAGTATACTCGATTGTGTTATGGTTACTAGATAGCTGATAGACTACTTAATTACATTTTTTTTGTAAATATGTACATATCATAGATAGAAAACACCCAGACTCAGATATTGTTCACGGCGGGAATCGAACCCACGACCTCTTACTCAGCAGGCAGGTATACTACCAACTGAGCCAATCGGTCAGTCAGGGTAAGACACTCCATAAAACCGATAACTGACTTTCTTTAAAATTTTAGTATTTTAGCCCATTTTTTTTTCATTTAGTGAAGATAAAGTTTTAACTAGAGAAACAAAGTGATCTTGTGTGGTACGTACCGGACCATTTGGTACGGCAGATGGTTCGTGCTGATCCACTCCAGCGAGGCGTCACCGAGCGCCGCGCAGCCGCAGAACTTGTTCGCGTTTGCGCACGAGAAAAACACCAGCACACGCCCGCACTCCTGCACGCGGCACACGGATTATTATTTATGCTGTACCGCATCAGAGCGGCTCCACATCATCATCAAGAGGGCAGTGGATAATGGTAACAGTGTTAGGATATACATTATCTCATACCACAACATTTTTTTTTCAACCCACTAAATGTTACCACTGTTGGAACTCGGGGCCTTCTCTCTTAATGGAGAGAGTTTTGGCCACAATTCACCACGCTGGCCAAGTGCGGGTTGGCGGACAGAGCCCGTGATATTTAATTTCTTAAAGCGCACATAACTCAGAAAAGTCATCGGTGCGCGCCTACGATCCCGCGACCTCCTCATCGGAGGCCGAAGTCCCAAACCACTCGGCTATCACGGCTTCGGCTTCAACAACATGAAATCAGTTAATAAAAAAGAAGTAAAATAGGAGAAATAAATCATCATTCGCCTGCCCTTATCCCCATTACTTAGGGTCGGCGCAGTATGTCCTCTTCTTCCGTCTCTATCATATGCCAGGTCCACATTCACACCCTTCTCACACATATCCTTTTTCACACAATCCATCCATCTCTTTATCGGTCTTCCTCTCCCGTTATATCTATCCCTCCACATTCAGATCCGACACTCTCCTCGTAACATGATTTAAAATAGGAAAAATAAAGATTTATAGTTTATACAAATAACATATTAAGTTTCGAATAATTATTTGTGTCATGTTGGTACCTGTTTGGCCTTCTGCAACTTCTTGGCGGTGTTCTGGCTGAAGTTGTACGCGGCGGGCGCGTGCGCGAGCTCGGCCGCGTGTGCGTCGTCCGCCTTCACCACGAAGTACCTGACGGCCGTCTCCGGCGTCACCTCGGCGTACTTCTCAATGTTGGCCAGCAACGTCTTCCCGCTCGGCGACATCGGGCTCTTCGGGCCGCTGTACGACGGCGAGAAGCCCTGAGGCGGCGCGTCGCCCCTCCAACCGGCCCGCTGTCCGTTCCTGAAGCTATACGCGTTTTGATTCTGGTAGAAATTGTTCGAGAACTCGTTTTGAGCATATTGCGAGTAGTATTTGGTGTTGTCGTGGCGGTAGTCTTCGCCGTCCATGCGCATGCGCCAGTTGGGCGAATCGATCATCAGCGGCTTCGGCCTCTGCCCGATGCCACTCGGCTGGTTCAAACCCACGTTCTTCTCTTCGGCACCGAGCACGTGCACGACCGTGTTCAATATTTGCTCGTCGAGTGGACTCATCGACTTGGCCGGGTTGGACATCCTGCGTACCACCAGGGCACACAGCTTCTGCCGCAGCAGGAACACGTTGATCGCGTCCGCCGCGTCCGCTGCGAACGCCGTCCAGTCGTCGATGATGATCACGGCCGAGTCGCGCGCCGAGTTGTTCTCGTCGACTTCGCTGTCTGAGTCGCTCGACTGTCCCGGCGGGTTCGAGCGCTGGCACAGGTGGGAGGACGGCAGCCGCAACGACCCGCCGAACAAAGCCACCGTCAGCGGAGTCACGAGCGTGTTGCACCTGATGAAACAGAACCTCCCCGCTCTGGAAATCTCTTCGAACACGACCCAATCGGTCGGCAAGTTTTGGACGGACTTCTGTGAGCCGCTTACGCCGCTGCCTCGGTTGAGCGTCGAGCTCGGATGAAACGCGACCTTGACTTCTTTAGACGTACGCAGTGTGCCTGAATCTCTATCTACCCTCGCAACGGAGGGGTACAGGCCGCTAACCAATACCGCCTTGACGACATGCCACTTTTCCGAGTTTAGGTTGACGTCTTTAATGTCTCCCGAGCCTCGCGCCTTGACTAAACACAAGGCTCGCAACTGGGCTAGCAGTTGTGAGCGATATCCCACTATCATTTCCATGGTCGCACCACATATGAGATTTTTAGCGCAGAATGCCCTTTCGGTGCCGTTCGCCCGCGCTGTCTGCCACGCTTGGAAAGCCCGCAGCAGTGCCATGTGGTCCGAGTAGCTATCCGATGCGAAATCCTTCCGCGCCATGCTGCCTCGTTTCCTATTCTCTGGGCTCATTGATATCTGGAAGGGCTCTTTATTTGCGAGACTGCAAACAATCGTTAACACTGGATCGAGGCACTTCATGACGCACGCGTAAAGCAACATTTTTCCCAATTTCGGCTCGACTGTCAAATCTAGTAGGTGCTGTCCGATCTCGGTAAGATCTTCCATTGGTGTAAGAGCTCCTATCGTCTTAAGGAGACTGACGGCGTTGCGAACCGCTAATAACGAAGGTGGTTCCAGAGCTTTCGATAAAAAGTCAGCTATCGGAGTGTTGCCGGGAGCAAGGAGCTTTGTGTGAAGGCACAACTCTTGCAAAGGTACTCGCAAGATCTCTGGAATAGAGTTCAAGGGCAGGGTTTTGAATCTGCGTTTCGAACACATGTGGAAGCAATGACCAGGCTTCGTTCGGCCTGCTCGTCCAGCTCGCTGCCTGCAGCACGCTCTTGAGGTCCACACGCACTGCAGCGAGCACACGCCGCCGTTTGACTCGTAATATTTCTCTTTAACTTTGCAAGAGTCCACGACATATACTACATCATCTATAGTTATGGAAGTCTCCGCAATGTTGGTTGATATAATGATTTTTCTTGCGTTCGGCAAGGGGTTGAACACTTTCTTCTGATCCAGAGTCTGCATGTTACTATGTAATGTGAAAATCTGATATTTCATTACGTTCATCTCGGAGCAGGACTGTATGAGGTCCTTCATGGTGACTATGTCATCGTATCCCGGTAGGAATATAAGGATGCTACCCTTGGGTAAAATGGTGTGAATGTGTTTGACTAGAGCTAACATCAAATCGTGGTCTATTAACTCTTCGGAAGTAGAATGATGGTAAACGTCCAGAAGAAAGTTATCGGCAGAATTCTCTTCTTCGACGTTGTCTTTTGGCTCATCGGTCAGATTGAAAGAAGCCAGCAGCTTAGCGCACTCCGTGTGACCATTCTCAATAGCATAGTCATACGCAGTCTTCCCGTTTTTGTCTTTAAAACTTGGATCAGCGCCTGTGAAAGATAAGTATGCGCTAAATACCGACTGTAATTTTAACGAATTGGCATACAAAAGTAGATGTAGGCGCTGTACCTATATGCAGAATATGTGAAGCAGTCTCTGGCAGACCGTACGCGGCGGCCGCCATCAGTCCGGTGCGTCCGGTGCGCGACTGCGCGCATTGCACAGGCACGCCCTCCGACAGGTACATGTACAGGATCTGACAGAACGAATCCTGCAACAATACGAACGTTAGCTATCTAATGAGACCACATTAAACAAAATTATAATGGAGTGCGAGGCGATGCTGGAGAAGGAGATAAGCGCCGGAAGCATCGCCTCCCTGATGGGTGACTACAGCAGCCGAAGCACATTTTTAAAGTATTGTAAACTAGGCATTGGAAAAACGATAAGGACAAATAAAACACCGTAGTCGAAGTATATAAGTAATTATTAAGAAAAAGAAAATGTAAATTAATAGTAAGAAATATATATAAGACAATAAAAACTTTTAAAATTGTATAATAGTCAAAAGAAAGCAAAGGACCAGCAAAAATGTGATATTAGACATAAGTGAAAATTGTAATAAAATTAAGTGCTAAATTACATACAGGAAAAATAAAATACGGTGTGTGTGGTCGTCATTAAGGTGAAGGATAAAAGAAGAAATGGAATGCGAAGGAGCAGGAGACAAGATGAAGTAAAAAAGGAATGGGAAGGAAGGAGAAGAATTGAAGATAGGAATGTGGATTAGAAATAAGGAATTAGAGTTAAATAAAAAGAAAAATAAAGGCCTCGACCCGACAAAAAAAAAGAAACGAAATAAATAAAATAAAAAAAAAAACAAAATTAGAAAAGGGAGGAATAATAACAATGAACACTGTTATTACAGTGATTGAGAACATTTATAACTTTGAACAAAAAAGTCAATCAAAATCGTTTTACTCTTCATCTGCAAATAACTAAACGTCGATAGGTCTTGGTTTGGTCATTTTGTATGCTGCATCTCACGCTATTGCTGCAACCAATATAACCAGTATTCCTTGCGATGCCAGAACCTCTATCCAACAACTTTTTTGCTGTCTACATAGAAATTTACTTGTGTGTGAAATATTTTTAAATCTGGTAAAGTTTTAATATATTCTCTGTTGGCTGTTGGCGTAAACTCTGCAAGCCAACGTTTGAGTTAGACAGTTTATCTTATAATAGACTCGCGGACCTGGGATCCGCGGCCGAAGTATGACCTAAAAATTACTACACTTCCTAGTTTTTATGTGTGTCTATATTTTTATATTTGGTAACGTCCTAGGCGATTCTTCTGTAGAAATATGACGGCTTAGCAAGTGCGTACCGAGCGCATCCTTTGTGGTGAGGATTTCGTCTAAGTGCTGTGATTTCGCAGTTTTTACTTTGGCCCAGTGGCTGCGCTAGTTTACGATGGTTTTGGTCAGAATTACCTCATAAAAACCTGGCAATGATCGGATCCGAGAAGTAAAGTTTTCATACAACTCCATTGCTCAATGTACTATGTAGTATTATATACATGTATTTATTTCTAATTTTCAGTACAAGACTCACCATACTTCCTTCTTTAAAACACTCTTCTAGAAACTCGTCCATATCAGCCTGCAGAGCGGGATCAATAGCATTCTCTTTCTCTTCTTTAATACTTGTGCTCTCTTCAGCATTCTGCTTCTGATCTAGAGGATTGAATATTTTTACCAACTATATACAAATGTAACAATTTGACTGAAATTTTAATAGTTAAATGGCATATTATTATTTTTCTAGTCCTGGATATAAGACAGGATCTTTGGTTGTTGGCTAAAGTTATAAAATACCATTTACCTTGACACTCAAATTGTATCAGTTATAATTAATTCAAAAGTAAGTTACTTACTTTCTAGATGAGACCAGTAGCTGTGTCCAGTAGATATCTTGTGTTTAAGATCCTTCTCTGCTTTGATCATTTTCTTACTTCGGTAATTAGTCATCTTCAGGATATCCTCCAAGTAATACTGTTGTACCTCATGCAAGCGCCCAGGGATTTTTACAACAGGACAGTTATTGAAATAACTGAAATTTGTGGTGTATTTTAATTCATGTTACTTCATCAACACTGTTATTGTAGATCACTAACTTTATGGTAATGAATTTAAAGATATTTTTAGACGAGAAGTAGCCGGAACAGCAACGCAGAATCGATTGATGTAGAAAATAAAGTCAAGATGGACATGGTCTGTCATTATTGTTAACATTAATCCAATTCAATAGATTTTGGTGGACATTGATGTAGAATTTCTTTTACTAGCAAGCAGCTAATCATTACATGTATACATTTATATTTTATTTCCAGAAATTGTACAAGGACATGCTTAAAGGCCTGGTGATATCATTACCTTTTACAAAGTGAACACATATGTACAAAACTAATGACACTTTAGATATTGCTATTGTAGGATTGTTTGAGAAATATATTCATTAGCTATAAAATAATTTTTGTAACACAGCTGGATACTGCTTAGTAGATTAAAAATATTGAGGTATACCTCGAGAATATATCTGTGTCACAAGTCGCTGACATGAGAATCAGCTTCAGGTCTTTGAAGCGCGGCAGAGCATCCCTGAGAGCGATCAGCAGGAAGTCACTGAATTTGTCCCTCTCGTGCACTTCGTCCACGAACACATGACTCACACCTGAACCATACATAAAAATACACATGAGTATATTAATGGCACATATTCATATGGGCATATATATATATACATATACATAAATATTTGCATGTATGAGATAAATGTATATCATTTCCTGATGTATTAAGAAAAACAATATTGTGGATATGAGACCTTCATTGATACAACACTGCCTTCATAAAATATTTAAAAGGTTGTTACTTTGTGCGATTTATCGCCACAGATCACATCACCACAAAAAATTACAAGAACATGGTATAAATCTCATTAATTTTTCTCCTTTAAAATAAAGGCAGTAATGGGAATATGAATTGGCGAAATTGATAACTAACCAGTTGTTAGAAATACATTATGTCTATTAAATATAAGTCACAATAAATTTCACGCAACTCGTCCAATGGACCCAATTTTATATTCACATCATAAATATAACATTGTTAAAAAAAAACATGTCTGGAAATATACCTGTAAGAGAACTGTCTCCTGCCATTAATGTTCTGAGTAGCACCCCATTAGTACAGTAAGTTAGCACTGTGCGAGGACTGATTCGGGATTCAAGTCGAATCTGATATCCAATGGATTGTCCGATTTTCTCCATACGCTCAAACGCCACCTTCGTACAAAGATATAAGATCAGATATAAAATAAGTGATTAAAATTATTATTATCAAGAAGACGCAGGACATACCCTCTCTGCAACAGACACAGCGGAGATTCTCCGTGGCTGTGTGCAATATATACGCGCTGGCTGCTTGTGCTCCTGGCACCAGTCCAACACGATTTGGGGAAGTTGTGTAGTCTTGCCGCATCCAGTCGCGCCTAGTACTATGATCACCTAGGAACATTATCACTAATATAACTGCCACCGACTACAAAAACTCGCATAGATTCGTTTGTTAGGGGTCATGTGCCACAGAGAGGTGGAATTGCAATACAAGAGGTGCAGAAGGGCAATGTTTCAAAAACACTAATTGTCAATGTGTGACTTTCATTAAAACAGCCTTAGTCAGTATGGTAACATCCTTTTTGTCAGAGAAGGCCTTAAGCTCATTGAAACTTTAGACATGAAAAGGGATCCTTATTATTATATACTTACAAAAATGTTAAAACAATTTTTTTTCTGCAAAACATTCTTCTGGAAATTATTTTTCTTTTTAAACAGTTGAAACAATTTTTAAGAAACAACAAAGACTTGATATAGAATTATGTTGCAAATGATAAAGGATTAAATAACAAAACTAGCAAAATATTATAGCAACCAGATTCACCTGATTGTTAGCGATAGCATTGATCAGTTCCTGCCTCTGCTCATACACTGGTAGTTTCTCCCTAAACTTTATTAACTCTGGATTGTATGTAGTATTTGGCACCTGGAATATTATTTAATTTCAGAACTAAATATAAAAATAATATTATAATGGATAAATAAATATAACCCATTTAATCTGTGGCTAATACAGTAATCATAATTTTTTTGAATTTTTTATTGACTTTTAGCTTAATATTATATTTTTGAGGTTAGGGTTAAGTTAATTCTCTAACGAAAGAAATAACAATGATATGAAAGACAAAAAAAATTATTAGAAAGTTATGGAATGTCTGTCTACTATGGTAGAGTTGTGATGGATGTGATGATTGTGATGAGTAGAGAAAAAATATGTTTCGCTCTGAACCCTCCTTGTGGGTAAACACACATTACAGACCAGTCAAAATAACTTTTGTTTTAGCGACTAAACATTGGTAACCACCCCAACATGTGACCTGTGTTTTTTCATGGTCATGCATTGATAACTGCCCATTAGTATACTTGTGATAAGCTGCATCTTTATTGTTTTCAAGAAAACTTTTCCAAATCTCGTAGTATAATTAATTATGGTATGGTTTGTAAAACTTAGTTTTTGCTTGAAAAAGTTAAAGAATAGTATGGTGGGTATCAACTATTTGTTACGTTTCCGAGACTTATTGAAAATAAAAAGAAATCATCAAAGTAAAACAATCCAAGTTGCTGGAAGGTAATGTGTCTAACACATTATTCACATTTATATATTACTTATATAACAAGTCATTTGTACCTGTGCAACTCCATTATTCAACTGGCACAGTGACTTATGAGACAACTGAGGACTCCTCTCCTTATCAGGACAGCAACTAAGGTCATCCCTCTCTTTAGCAGTAAGTGGAAAAGCTGTTAACAACTCCACTATGCTGCACCTCATATTTGAATCTAATATAAGCTTTGCATTGTTCTGAATAATCGTGGAGCCTACTCTTTTATAAACAGTCAAATATCTATTAACTCCTGAAAATTAATTATATAGTTTATTTGTTGTTAAAATTTATCTAATGTCACAATGAAACATATGAATACCCTTAAAATCCTAATTAATTATATGTATTTATACAGCCATACTCAGTCTACCTTCATAACAAACAAATATTGTCTTCCTATCCATTTTTCTATGATTGCCAATTGTTAACCAACCAGACTGAATTAATTACATAAAATAAATTTAGAATTAAGGGTTAATAAATAAGAAGTACAAAAAAATCAAAATAGAACATACTTAATGATTTTTTTAAGATGTTAACTAACAATTTTAATTGGACTAAGTATGCAATTGTCAATATTCAGACTTTGCAATTTTGAAACCTAGCCACCTTAATAAAATTAGTATGATTTTAACATAATATTGTGCAAGATATTACGATGCAGTAAATAATTTGGGTTTTACCTTTCCCGCGCGATTTCGATTTAAGTCCCAACTTGGCAACCGCCTCGTGAATAAAACCACGTTCTTGGGCTGATAAAAACGTAGGAAACTGTAGTTCTGTTTCATTCTCGTCGTTGAGAAATTTATCTAGTTGTATTTTCAATGCTATGCTGACTGATTCAGCTATAGGAAAATGTTTATTTCCAGTATTCCTTTTTCCCCTCTTTGAGTTCATGGTATCTTTGTTATCTTACTATATTTTATGAGTAATGCTTAGCTTAAATTAAAATACCGTTATTATTTGTTTACAAGAAAATTACTTTTCTTAGAGGAATATGTCACTCAGTGACATATTATCAAAATAGAAGAGACGTACGAGTTGCCTCCAAACATGCCAATGCCCACAGATTACGTTCTTAAGATTACGCCTATCATTATCAAAACATGACTGAATTATTTTTATTAAAGATTTACTTTTATACCTCTGATTATATTTAATATCTTGGAATATACATATTTTTTCGGAAAAGAAAACATGGGTATATAGAGATGTTCTTACTGTTAATATTATACAACAATCCGAAAGTCAGCAATTAATTAATCCTTAATGATGAATCCTTGAACATAAAATTTTGTTTTTGAATATGCTCCTTTTAGTTCGGTCTATTAATAACTTTTTTATACAAAATATTTCAAATATATATGATGTCTGAGAATACACTGCCTTGGAATCTTTGTCTGTTTCCATGAAATGGACCGACGAAACAACCAAAGTGATGTCAAATGACTGTCAATGTCTGGTCGTTTTAAAAATATTTGTCACACGTGGAAAGTTTAATTTTAATTTTATATATTGCCTAAGTACAGTGTGAGCAATAAGCAAAACAATGTCAAAAAAAATTAAACATTTAGTCGTAGATACTACAGCGTTTATAAAAGCAGAAAACTTACTGAACATAGCTGAAAATGTTTACACCATACAAGAAGTAATCGATGAAATAACTAACGATAGACAACGACGAAAACTTGTCGTACTTCCATATGATATTAAGGTCAAAGATGTATTTTTTGAAAACATTAAGTTTGTCACGGAGTTTTCGAAGAAAACCGGTGATTACACAAGTTTATCTGCTACTGACATTAAAGTTGTAGCATTAACATACCAACTCGAGAAAGAAAAAGTAGGCGCCGATCATCTTAAATCTGAACCCATGATGCAAAAGACTATTAAAGTAAGTGGCATAGCTGGTTTTAATCTTCATCCAGACAGTAGTGACAATATAGAAGAAACAGAACAAAAAAGTGTCACTCCAAACATAAGACATAACAGTAATGAAGAAGTGGATTTAAAACCCAATCAAAAATGTGAATGTGACAATGATAATGTTGCCAATAAATTAAATGAAGAACATTTAGAATTCAAGCAAAATACTGGTGTTATTGATAATGACAATGAGAATAGTGATGATGATAAGACAGCTGAAGAAAATATTGTTAAACAAATTAAAAATATAGATTTGAAAGATAATAATGAAGTTGATAATGTAATGATAAAAATTACCGAAAATGATGCAGAGGAAACTGAAAGTGATGAGGAGTCAGAGAGTGATGAGGAAGATTGGATAACACCTACAAATTTAACACAGAAGAAAAAAGATCTAGAAATGGGACAGTTTGAAGACATAAATGTAGAAGTAGCTTGCATCACATCAGATTTCGCTATGCAGAATGTACTAAAACAAATTGGCTTAAATGTAACGGCAACAGATGGAAGAATCATAAGACATCTCCGTACATTTATATTTCGTTGCACAACATGTTTCAAAACAACCAGTGTCATGACTAAGTTATTTTGTCCGAAATGTGGCCATGCCACATTGAAAAAGGTTGCTATCAGTGTTGATGAAGAAGGCAATCAACATATCCATATTAATGGACGTAAACCGCTTACTGCTAGAGGTAAACGCTTCAGCTTGCCTACTCCAAGAGGTGGCCAACACTTTCAATACCCCATTCTCACAGAAGATCAACATATACAAAAGCGATTTGCAACAAAAATAGCACGTAAGAAAACAAATGCAATGGATCCTGATTACGTTGCGGGCTTTTCACCATTTGCTGTCAAGGATGTTAACTCGAAATCTGCAGTTTTAGGCATTAGAGCAGATAAACAAGATATTAAGTATTGGATGAAAAACTATTCCAAAGGAAAAAAATAATCATTTTAATAATAAAAGTGTTTGACACAGAAACATCGTTTTTATTAATAAAATTTTAAAAATGTAATGATCTAGAAATATTATCTTTGAGATGCATTCAGCATCATAAAACTAATAATAACATTGACAATATATATAACTCTCAATAGTGCTTATGATTTCAGTAATACTGATTTTTTTTTTTTCAATATCCATAGATGTTTAGTTTGCTGATAGTTTTTCATCAAAGAATTCAAACACAGACTTCATGCAAGTGCCTGAGGTCATCTCATGACGGGGATGTCCTGTAACAGAAAAAATATATCGGACAATGTTAAAGGCTTAGAATAGTTAACTATTCCTGCAAGTTTACGATAAAACCTATTATTATTTACAACCAAGCTTATTTGTAAATGTGAATGTGTACTTATGCTGCTACGTATTAATATTGGTAAATAGCTAAAATGCTTTATCATTTTGTAATAAAATGGTAACTATAAATCAATTTAAAACAGATTAGATAGAATTATGACAGGTGATGATAATATTAGCAATATTATTTAGAGTGCCTGTCATCAAACATTTAAATTTAGTTTTTTTAACTATCCGATAGCTCTACTTCCTTCATCAGATCGTGTGTGTGTGATTTTTTTAATTTATACATTATTTTATGAAAAGATATATGAAACTTTAAAATATGCAAATGTCTACGTATATTGTACAGCTGTATGTTAATAATTTGTTTAAGTTTTTACATACAATATATGAAAATGTTAATCTTTGATTTTATTTAAAGAAGTGGTGGTCAACTTTTATGTACGTAAGATCGACTTTTTATTTAATAAATGTGTCGCGATCGACTTGTCATATGTGTAGTCTATTCTAAAACTCACGTCCT
>DWHU01001481.1:0-12411 GCA_018247975.1 Parides photinus | reverse complement strand
ATCTCGTTACATTTGAAACATCTCCGGCTCTCCACATTACTCTTGCACTCTGTTACAAAGTGACCCGGCTTGCCACATTTGTAGCACTTTATAAAGTTAGTCTTATGAGACCTCCTTTCGGCAAACAATGCAACATTTTCCTCATGCCCTCTTGACTTGATCCTCTCCTCTTCAACCAGAAGTCGGGCTACCAGATCGTCCTATCTCTGCCTCGTCTCTTCAACGGACTCCCACGCAGAAACAAAATGATTATATGTCTCTGGCAACGACAACAACACCTCTGTCATTAGGAATTTGTCTGATACCTCTTCCCCAGCATCCTTCAGCTGCGATGCCATCTCCTGTAGCTTTGCTAGAAATACAGAAAGCTCTCCTCCTTCATACTTACTCTGTAGGAAGCGCTGCTGCAGCATCAGTGTGTTCGTGGCTAACTTAGCCTCGAACACGCTGTGCAGCTTCCGCCACATCTCTGACGCTGTCCTACACGTTAATATATGGACCATAACAGCTTCACTGATCCGCGATACGATTATTGTCTGCGCTTTGACATCTTTTGCAGACCGCGCTATCGCACTTTCATCGTCTTTTGTTTCGGACCCATCCACGACCGAATAGACCTCAGCACCCCGTGATATTACCGTGATCCGGAACTTCACGCACCACACGCTCCAATTCTTTGATCCCTCTAGTCGTATTACCGCTGACGCCATCGCGTGATCCATCTCGCAAACAATTTTTATTTCGTGTCACACCCCGAGTCTGGTATTATGCCTTTTTCCCTGCACAATCTTTCCCAGGACTCTACACTCCCTCCGATTCTAATCTAACCACGGTCCTCTGCTACCATGTTAGATTTATTTAAAGGAAAAGAGGAAAGGAAATAAAAACATTGTTTGCAGTTATCGGTCGTTCGTCTTCTCTTTTTTTTGTCTGTTACTCTTTTTTATTTCTTTTACAACATTCGAACACATTACCAAAAGGTTATAACGTTTAATTGTCACTTTCACAATACCAACGATTATAAATTAAAGTTTATCTTGTAAACTAAAAATTGGCTTAATAGAGACGATCATAAACAATATCGGTATTTTAATTGTGCGTGCTTGTGGCACCTTTTCGATAAATTTCTTATTTTTTAAATGACAAATTGCGTCATCATAAGGCTAAAATATTTTTGATATACACTTTAATTTTTAACCACTTAATCACTTATCGAATAATTTTCATACAATCACAATGGCGGGTCGAGGAGCTAAAAAGGAAATGGTACGTTTTCTTTAAAAGGATATTTATTATATATGATGATATAAATTTCTCCACTAATTTGGTATAAATAATACAGCAAGGTTTTGTCAATTAACAAATTTAAATATAACCAAAACAAAATTAATCTCTCGTATTAATCGCCTGTTTGATGATAATTTTAACGTTCTCAGGATCCTGAAGAACTAATGAAACGAAAATTTCGAGCTAAATGTCTATTTCGCGCACTTGGCCGCTTAGTAATGGCGAATGCATATTGGCTTATTGAAGCTATTGATGAGTACGAAGGATTGGATGATGTAAAACGTAGAGTACAGCAAGCAGTTCGAGGAAAAGCAAAAAAGAAACAATTACTAAGCGTTAACGTTAGGATTCTATATCATTTATTTTCTACATATTCTATTAAATTATAGCTAAGCCGTCTCAAGTTCTCTAGTCAAAAGTTTAAGTGCCCAAAGCACATCAAACATAATTTTTGTTTTTAACCGTATAATTTTTACATTGACGGCTGGAAATGATTTGGAACATAATATTTGTAGTACTTTTAATTCATGCCAAACATTTATTTACTTTTTAAGGACAAAGCATTGTTAAATAAGCCAGCTGAAGAACGGACTGAAGAAGAGAAAAAATATATTTTCCGCATAATTGGCGGTTTGAAATGTTTTAAACGTTATCCTAACGTAAGTTAACGGTTTATTTGTTATTAATAGCTTTAGTTAATATTATTAATGATGCAGTAAAAAAAAGATAAAATATTTATAATGTTTAAACTTAAAATATCTATCATCTAAACTATGTCTTGTTATATATATTAGTTATCGATGAATTTAATATAATTCAACTTGGTACCCGGATTACAGAAAAAAAAAATTTTTTATGGGTTGATTGTTTGTTACTATCATCAACAAATAGACGTCCACTGCAGACATAGTTCTCTCCCAAAGAACGACTGTATTTTTATTTCGTTGTACTTGGAGAAATGATCATTCAAATTATTACCTGCGGATTACAAAAATTCGCTTTGTAAAAGAGATTTTTTTTAATAGTAACTGATGCAGCGTATTTGCGAATTTTGAAATTCCATCAGCTAACTTCTTGTATGTTACTTCAATAAAAGTATGTATTATTTACAGTATGTTAAAAAGAGGCTTGCAGCAGTAACGTATTACAAATATTACGGCCCCGGTCGCGTAATCGTACGACAGCACCACGAGGCACATGCCCTATATTTCATCGTAAGCGGCGATGTCGTGGTCAGCCAGATGATATACGATGAGCTACTCCAGAAATACGTCTCTATAGATGTTGGTGCAATGCACCAAGGTGACATGTTTGGTGAGGTCTCCTTACTGCACAATATCAAGAGAACAGCTACTGTGACTACCATTGGTAACTAATGCGTCTCTAAAAATATTTTTTTATAAGAATTATACCATTCGTCTTGCTGCAACCGACAGTAAAACGTTCATGAAATTGTCTATAGAATGTTTTTCTGCTGTACATATAAAAGCCTTTTCTCTAAACTTGAAAGAATTAAATTTGGCTATCCAATAATAGATATCGAAGTAGAGGTATCATTTTTATATATGTATAACATATTATTTTTTTGAAGTATTAAATATTCCAAATTTTTCTTTGGCAGTAAGCTTGTATTTGTATCTTTTACGTAAAGATTATTCTGTTTAAGCTCATCGAAAATACTGACAATGTTATGATTTTTAGTTCACTACAACTTTATGAAACTTTTGCGTCATAGTTTATTATTCTAGTATTTTGTGTATAGTAGTGGCGTGATGGTAAAGCATTTGTCTTACAAAAAGAGGATCCCTTTCGGAAGTTCGACTTCAGGTATTGCGGAGTATAGTTGATAGAACGAGTTTTTCAAACCAGCTTAACTAGTCCTTAGCCATATTTTAGCAATGTGGCATCATAGCAGCATTGCTATATTGTGGCTGCTAACTTAAGAGATCTATAGAAATCAGGATAGGCATTTATAATCCACACCGACCGCATTGTCTCTTAACGCCATGTGAATTAAGATAATACAGATAAGAACACTGTACATAAACAGTGTTTCTTATTAACACATTACTTGTAACTTTAAATATTTTGAATTATGGAGTAAAAAGTAAATCTTTGTCAATAAAAATTTCTCTGTATAAGTTACCACAATCGATTTAACGCTATAGGTAGCATAGCAACAAGTATTTGTTAAATTCCTTCACAACCATTCTACATCGTGCAGTCCATTTGTAAGGTTTGAATTATAAACATCACGTAAGATTTAGTGTTTAATTTTTATTCGGCTTCCATTCAGGTCATTGCGAGTTGCTGGTGCTGATGAGGGACGATTTTAAAAATGTTCTCCAAGCCTCTGTACAGAAACAATGGGACGAAGTGCAACGCGCTATGTCCGCCTTTACATATTTTGATGCGTTGGATGAGGTGATATGAATTTTATAAATCTAATATAACTTCATAACAATTATAGACTATAATTAGTTCTGTATCTAAATATAAAGTCAATCTGTTCTATAATAATGAATGTTTGTTTGTAAGGGACATCCTTATAGAATCGAAAACTATGTATTTGATCATGTGATCATCTTTAGGAAAGTTGTTGTGCATGAACCTACGGTTTCTTAGTTAGTATGATCAAGATTCTTCGATAGATGGCGCTACTGTCATTCTAATGAATTACCTACATTTCTGTGACAATTCATGCTTTGAATTGAAACGAAAATAGCGAACGAATGATGGCGTTTCCAGTTGTCGGTGATAAAAGAATTTAAATAAAATCTTAAGTAAAAAATTACGAACAGAAATGTGCATTGATTTTGATTAGATTGATTGAACATTTGTGTTAATTTCTTTCCTTTATTTTAGGTAGTTGCGTAGCATAGGGCACCCGGTACCGCTAGACCTCTATAACGACTTAACTAGTATTAATAATTAAATGGTTTCAAATAAACTCCAGGGTTTCGTTTTTATAATTTTTATCTTTAGCAACAATAATTTGGACTTTAATTCACTATGACGAGGAGATATAATCAGAAGATTTTTTTATTTGCTTCACATATTTTTATTTGTTGTATGTGTGGGCGCAAATATGAAGTGGGTAGAAATAAGCAGGAGCAAGTATAGGAAGTAATTGTTGTTTGTAGGTTGCCCGCCGCGAAGGTTGCATTGTGGCAAAAATGAAGTCGTACGAAACAAATGAAACAGTGCTCGGCGATGGCGTGGGCGTCCCCAATTTTGTCTATTTTATTCTATCAGGACGCTGTCAGATGATTGAGTCCATACAAGTGACAGTCGTAACACGACTCGGCAAGAAGTATTATACGCTCTATGATCCTTATGTAAGTATATCTTCATTGTCCTGCCCATTTCTCAATTTATTTAAGGTCATCTCAGTATGCTAGTCTCATGTACTCCTGTCAAACGCTAACTAATCATTCACAGCCTTAGACTGCGTATAATCTCCCACATAACCCATCCATCGTTTCTCTCATCTTCCTCTTCCTCTCCAACCAAACACATTCATACCTAAAACTTTCTTAATTACATCCAATTTCTCTCTACGCAAAACATATCCGTACCCGGACAGACAATTTCCTGTCATCTTTATATTTATACCTTACATAAGTATAATGAATGTTTATTATTTATTTAGCCGATTAGCTCACTTGGTATTGTACCTGCGTGCCGAGTAAGAAGTCGTGGGTTCGATTCCCGCCACGAACAATATTTTTTCTGAGTTTGGGTGTTTTCTATGTATAATATGTATATTTAAAAAAATATTTGAGTAGTCTATCAGCTATTTAGTACCCATAACACAAGCGAGTATACTCTGCTTACTTTGGGACTAGACAGCGTTCTGCGAATTTTCCAAAGATATTTATTTATTTCTATTTATTTAACATATAGTTTGATCATTGTAAGGGTAACGACAGTTATGAGCTAAAACTTTACTAAAAGAAATCTATAGGTCGTATTTAGTTTTAGAAACAACCAACCTCTGTAGTGATACAACAAGCGAATCATGATAGCGCTTTAATGCGCCTGTAATTTTAGTTACCAGACAAATAAAATAATTATAGGCTTTACTTCAACACTGATTTGTGTTACACTAAAAATATTCTCCATATCATCACTATCTTAAGATACCGTGACTATCAGTATCGATCCTTTTCATTACAAATATGGTTCTAATGGTCTTTGAAAGGTATCTGTACCTAGAGCTCCGGCTTTGGGGTAAGGCTTTTCGTAAAACCTGTTTAATTTTTCACTCCTGTTTAGGTTCCAAGCGAGCAAAGCGAACAAGATTTAGACGCAAAATATTTTGGTGCTTATAAAAACCTTAACAAAAGCAGCGAAGAAGGACGTGAAACCATTTCAGATAAAGACCAATCCACCGGCACAGGCAGTTCAATACAACAAAGCTCCTATAAAAAGAAGACCAGCATTTTGAAGCCCGGTAGTGCACATCCGTCCATCGAATATGAAGATGATAAACGACATAGTGCCGAGAGCAGTCACATTCACTATGACCGTACCGAATCCGCAGAGAAGTCACAAGATCTTCTTCAACCCACAGATCGTGGCGTGAGAGAGTCTATCAGGTTGTTAAAACAATTAAAACTTTTCAGTGTTAAAAAACTGTTATTACTATACTAAGCTGATAGACGCCTCTGCTGATAATAGGCCTTCGCAAAAACCTTCACGCGAATCGGTTCCGCGTTCGTATCCAGCAGATTAAAAACTACATAAAAGTGTTCATTATATAAAATACACAACTTAGTATAACTATAGCCCGTGAAAATGTAAGTAAAGCTTCACATGGCTATCGGTTTATACATTTAGCAAACGCTATACATTTGTACGATAAAGCTGTTAAAGTTTCAACTAAACTAAACATTACTTCATAAAAAAGTGCCTTTACTTCCTTTTTAAGAAGAAGAAGTTTTGGCGTTGATCTGTCCGTTGATCCACACAGAACCTGTGAAAGAAAACGTCATAAGGAAATCAACACATTCCAAGAACAACAGCTTTTATGGGAATACGATATCCGCCAATCCGTGTTTAGCTAACTTGATGGATAAATGAATTTAATTCTTATCATGACATGATACTAAATTTTGGGATTGGGAATGCTAAATGGGCTCCACAACATTATTTTATTTCGTGTGTAGTAGTATATTTAACATAATTCAAATAAACCCAGAGTAAATAATTCGAAATACTTAAAGATATTACTTTTTTCTGTAATCGAAAATACACAGCGATTTTTTTTACAGGATAAGTATTGTGCCCGAAGTAATAAATCTGCCCCCAAAAAATATCCAGACTTACTTCATGCAGGTTAATGATTATTTATTTGTGCGATTTTTTGTTATTTTGTAACTTGATTGAAAAATATATGTCTGTGTTTTAGGTTTGCCAATTTAATCCGGGGTCTAGTTTTGGGTTCGGGGAAAACATGCGAGACAGGCGCATTATAGCACTGACCCCTGTTGACTGTATGTTGCTGCCAAATATTTGGCTATTGCAGAGGAACACTGCCAACATTTGGTCTCGCATCCAACACTACCTTGAAAAGAAAGTTAGTTTATTATGTAAATGATACTTTCTAATTAATGAAGCTACGAAACGCCTACTAGGACTGTATTGATTTTTGTTAAAATGTTTTCTCATATCAATATAGTGTTTAGAATTTGCTCAGCTACTATCATCTGAATCTCATTATGTTAATAATCAATAGCTACCGTATTTCTAATACCATAATAGTAAATATGTGTCATTTTGGTATTCTATTAAGATGTTCTGACATTTCATCATTATCATCATAACTGTTGAACATAGGTCTCTTAGTTAAGGTTGCAATAGTCTTCTAGTTATTGTATACAGTCAAAACACAAATAATACCGTTATGGCGACTGATTGACAACGTAAAGGCTCTAGCCAGGTGAATTGAGATTCCCACACCGTTTAAATTCCACAACATTTATTCCCAGAAGCGACCACCAACCAGGTTAATAAAGTAAGGTACAACGCGTTGCGCCAAGGAGTCAGTTGACATAATGATTATTTTAATATAATAGACCAATTATATTTAATCATACTTCTTATGCTAAAAGCTATAATATAAACGTTTTCTAATGATTAAGTTCTAACGACTTAGGCCATTGACCCACGTGGTATTTACATTCACAAAGTTAAGATTGATGAGTGCGAAATTCCTTATAGAAGGTTGAATTCTTCTTCCTCGATAATAATCGCAGTAGGCGTAAGGAAAGCCACTGTGTGGGTTGATGCCGAATTAGGTCCGACGGTTTACGTCATGTTTTTTATTACAAATGAAGTAAGCGAATTATAACAGTGACAGCGTCGGTAGTTATAGTAATAATAACGTCATAAATATTATTAAGAGAGGAAAAAATAACAAAATCACGTTTATAACACAATCTGACGTAGAGTTTAACATACATGTATATTATTATGGCGCGTGTATCACATCAAGATTAAAAGTTAAATATTAACTATGCAATATTTAATATTGCAAAATGTTTGTCATAGTTGTTGCTGTACTATTTTTATTTGATTAGATAGCGCCATTACTGTAATCTGTAATTAATTTATTATTGCTAATACATGAGTGTATGAGTTTTGTCAGAAGCTCGTTTAGTAATTATAACGTAATAGTTACTTAAGTACAATCCCACAAAAAGTCTATGCTACTTAATAATCTGTTGTTGGAATTGTTTAGTCAAATAGTTACAATCTCCTGTAACGGAAACTTGTAGTAGTAGTCTTACAAGAATTTTGGTAATGTTGGTATCTTTACTATCTCAGAATTGTTCGTTTTAGATACCAACGAAGAAACAATTATTCAAAGAGTTCGTCTCTGCTCGACGCTGGGAAGAGTTTCGAGATCAAACTGTTGCAGATGTTGTCTCCCGCACACACACCGTCAACTGGACCACGGTGCATGACGTACCTTACTCCATACGAATGGAGGAAATGTTGGACATTTGAATATTTCAAATATTTAATAAAATAAAACTCATGAATATCCATTTCTTTATTGAGCTTAAGACGTTTCACTAGTGGCAGGTCTCTTGCCGAAAATCATCTAAGTAGATTCACAGCTCCCATTTCTGCCACCAGGCAAACATTACTTTCTTTGAGAAAGACGTTATACCTTGTAAAATTACTGGGGTAATGAGATCTAATATGTAAATATAAATATTTTTGGACAATTTATGCAACACTGTCCAGTCCCAAAGTAAGCAGAGTCTACTCGCTTGTGTTATTGTTACTAGATAGCTGATAGACTACTTAAAAAATTAGTTTTTGGTAAATATATATATGTCATATATAGCCGTGATAGCCGAGTGGTTTGGGACCTCGGCCTTCGATTCGGAGGTCGCGGGATCGAATCCGGCGCGCACCGATGACTTTTTTGAGTTATGTGCGCTTTAGGAAATTAAATATCACTGGCTTTATCCGCCAACCCTCACTTGGCCAGCGTGGTGGATTATGGCCAAAACTCTCTCCACTGGGAGAGAAGACCCCGTGTGTGGGAACAGTGGGAACATTCAGCGGGTTGCAAAAAAAAATGTATAGAAAACCCCCAAACTCCGAAAAAATATATCTAATATCTTACGAGTATGATATTAAGCGATATGCAGTATAAATTCTTACTAGTGGCAGGGCAAGCGTATCATTTCCTATCAGGTGAACGTTTCGCTCGTCTAATCGCTTTGATAAATAAAAAAAAATAGAAATTAATAAAAAAGAAGTATTGTATAATAAATACAGTCCTCGGTCACCATTTCAATTACAAGGTTAACTTATATTTATTACCAGAAAACCTGAATTGTACTACATGTATGGGTGTATTTTTTTCGCATTTCTATCGATTTTTTATGTTAAGATTTATTAATTAATAAGATTTCTGATGACTTACATTATTTAACGATAAAATACGAAATATAACAGCAGGGCATAGATTCTAAAGAAATATTTCGTACTAAGCAATGCAATTCAGGTAAACTGGTTGGAACGTGACCAAGTTCCAACTTTTTATTTTTAATGGAAGGCAAAGTACGTTTGCTATATATAGTAAGTTACGTTCAAGCATTCCAGAGTAATAGCGTTTTCAACGAAGTTTATTTTATCCAATTATAAATTGGGTATTGAAAAAAAGGTATTAAAATTTACATTATTACAAATGTATATGATGAGACCACAATCATACCGTTGAACGGAAATTATGATTTGTTTATATACTATCTTAATAAAATAGTCCCTTACATTTATTCCTTACAATTGGAATAGAAATAATTTGTTGTTTACATAATTTTGCTTTACTTCCCATGCTTAAAAGTTGGTACTATGTTTATTACATTCCATCAATATCTGATTGATTGATTACTGATAATCGTGATAATGAAATTTGTAATTTTAAGAAGACATGCGATGAGATCTATAGAAGGAATATAATTTAATAGCTGATAGATGATAGCAAAAGGTGAATTTCGTATAGGATGACGGCATTGGCGTCTCGTAACCAAGACAACTGGTTTTAGCGGGAAGCACCCACGCGACATCAGCTTCTTTACATCGAAATAAACAAATAGCAAAATGGCCAAGCATTCGACCGCAGTGCACCGCGAGAACCGACCGCGACTCACGACAGCCACGGCTGATTAAATATACGCGATTGTTAACATATACAGTAAATATACATCATACATTTATTTTTATATATCATAAACACATTTTAGCTATTTATTATCACTAACTTTAACCGCAACTTAAAAACAACACCTACAGGCGAATTCTTCGCGTCAATTTTCTTTGGTAAGTTAATCTATAAGATTTTTTGTTACCAATACATATTAACTTTTAAACAATATTTTAAAATTATACTATAGCAACTACATAGAATAAAAAAGGGTTTACATTAGGGACGTAATAAGCTTTCACTTATGCAACCTTAAGTTTATACAATGTTAAACTGTGCACAAATTACAACAAACCATGTTCTATTACATTATTAAATAATCATAAAACCTTGGTGGTTGGTATTTTTAAGTTATAAAAATAATATTAGTTACTAAGAACATAGCAATTTGTTACATCTTAGGCTGTCATCCTTAAATTTAATGTATTTCACGATGTTTTTATGGTATATATCTAGGAATGATAAATACGGTATTGTCAGTTAATTATTTTTTTTTGTTCAAACTGTATTTTTGGAGTACTGTCTAGCAAATTTTTTTGTATGTCGGTATGATAGCTTCTTTTTAGTTATATAGCAAAATTACTTATGCTATATAAAAACTAGTAATATCCAAACAGAGCCTTAGAAGTAATATCGTGGGAAGTGATTTATACCTTCGCACGATTGGTCTTTATTAAGAGGAGAAACGGAGAAGCCTTGTTTATGGGAATTGCTTTTAGTGTTGGACTACCACTTACAGAGAAAATCTCCTACTAGCTAGGTTTATCTAATTTTCTCTGACTTATTATTAGTAATGATCTTATAAAGCAATTATTATAAGGCAATGAAAATTTGTGGCATGCTATGTAAAATCATGAATGTATATTAGAGAAGTTGCTTATGATAATTTATATCATCTGCATACATAAACAGATTAATAATTTTAACGATGTTGTTCATGGTATTCATACAGTTACAATGTATGAAAAAATGTATTGTCACTTAAATAATGTTGTCTTGTATTTGTGATTGATGCATGGTAATGTTAGTTTGTATTGTAGCAATTATTTTTCTGTTTGATTATTTTATTAGGAATACTTTTAAATTACAACAGCTGTTCTTGTATTACAATAACCACGTTTTGACGTTTTTTAACCTCAAGTATTTTTTAACAGTAAAGAGGAATTAAATCGCTATAATTTATTATATATGACTATAATCAGTATTGTATTAGTTTTGATAAAATCAAAAATAGTAGATTCTTTATGACAATAATTATAACTACATTTTATGTGTTCATATGTGTCTGATTGTGCTACATATAAAGTATTTTAAATTAGCACTCTATCTCTTTTACAAACTACTTATGAATTTAGGTTAAATTTTGCATATTCCTAATGTATTACAAATGTTTGTGACACTGAGTAATAGCGGTTGAACTTCTATTTGATTGCCTCGTTTATTTAATGCCCGCGAAACGATTATAAACATCCTTGTCACTCAATTAACTTTAACTAACAGTGATTTTGGAGGTATCATTTGACGGTTTAATAGATACAATGAACTGACTAGACATACAATTGGTCACTACTTTGTTAATTTGTATTAAATTATTAAATAAGATTTAATTAGTTTTTAACATCTATAGGTTTGGCTTTAAACAAAGTAAATACCTTTATTTAAATTAATACAAAAATAATTACTATTAAAATTTATTAATAAATGAAATTAATAAAATAAGAGATGCTATTCACATCTATTAATGAACTGACCACTAGAGGTCAGCTCGTGAAGGACAATTAGCTAGTAACTGTTATCAGTAAATTGCAAATAACTTTAATTGGTATAGTTCTTGCAAAGACTCTTTGTGCATTTATTACATACAGGAACATTTCTTATAATTTATACGTATTATAATGTTTAACGTCCTTAGTTATTTAACTAAAACAATTTTTTGGACTTATACGTAACGAAATTTTGATAAAAGTAATGTTCTAAAATGGTTTTATGTGTCTAGATGTTCGGTTTAGTGAAGGATTGGAATAGCGGAAACGAGTGGCCCAAATAGGATTTTATTCATTTTTCATGATGACAGCGACTTGTACGACCTGGCACTGAATTAACTTCTCTTTCAGATTCAATGACGACCATGAATACTTTTAAAAATATGTATATAAACGAAGTTATGAAATCAGGAGACATGTAGGACTTGAAATGTAAATTGACGTAGAAATGTTATAAAATGATAAAATGTATTCATGTGAACACATATGTACTTGTTGTATTTTGCTTGTACGTAACTTTTGCTTTTATTTTTAGTAAAATGTAGTAAAAGGTAATATAAACATTTTTAAATAATTTTTTGTTGATAGAAGTTAAGGAATTTATATTTATAATAATATAATATTATTAAGTAG
>DWHU01001480.1:0-12415 GCA_018247975.1 Parides photinus | reverse complement strand
TTAATTAATCAATTATGTTATGAAGCTGTGATGGTTCAGTTTGTAAGGCGTTCGAAAACTTGAGCTTCAGGTTATGGAAAACGACATGTTCCAAGAACGGCAGCTTTTTTGAATGTGACATCCGCCAACACGCACTTGTCCAGAGCGGTGGTTATAAGTTCACAGCTCTCCTGTGATAAAAGGCCTAAGCACCAGCAGTGGAACATTAAGTGGGCTTTTTATTATATTACAATACAAATAATAACAACATGACATTCAACATTTGTGTTATAATATTAATCAAACATTACTTATTATTAATTAGTATTAGTATGAATGCTTATTTAAAACTTAGATCAAACGATTTAGATAAGCGTTACAAGTCTGAGAAAAACAAGATGAGTTCATGAATCAACTTTTATAATGTATCAAAGATGAATATTGTGGTCATTAGATTTGTCAAATTAGTAATTAATGCAATTATTAAAATTTAAGAAAAACATTTAACTAAACAGTATTACATATAGTTTTTTTTTTTAAACTACTACTTAAAAACTTTTTACTGGATTATGAATTTTATTCTTTTAATGAACTTTATTTCAAAATTAAAGTGATATTGTACTGCGTTTTGTGACTATCATGTTATCCTCTTAACATTCATTGAATTTTATGACAATTTGTAAATTGATATTATGAAATAAAAAATCTAATATAATCTATGTAGTTCAGAGCAACTTTTCTTGTTTAAATACAAACGCTCTCTTTTGCAGGAGAGTGTTTAAGTAGGTACCAATCGTAGCTCCTATTTCTTTCAACAATCATGAGCATATATAATAGTTAATATCATTTTTATTAATGATTATTCATTAGACACTCTCATCAGATTATATTTGCATTGTTAATAATAGAAAATTTGACCGTCCGTCGGTTTTTACTTACATATCGGTGGAAGCTATTTTATGTGTATATGTGCTTTTAATCTTGTTTACCTAAAAAAGTGACCCAGTGTTAGAAATAATAAATAGGACATAAACAGACACAAACTACATATATGATACTATACACAAAAAATGGATATTTTATAAAAGATAACAACATACTAAATTAACATGTAATGAAGTGGAACAGTCTTTTCTAAATCTTCAATGGTTCTATTTTAATGTAATAATAGAAGCTAACTAAAGAAATAATGAAAAATAATAGTCCAACAAAAAAAAAATAACATACAAGATTATGAGCTCAACTTCTTCATAGAAGAATTTAGCCTTTTATTAACATCGTGCACAAACATTTGTACATTTGCTACCTGAAATTGTGATTTCCCTGTCCAGGTGGAAAAAAATAACTAAGAAAGTAGAAAACTTGTTGCCATTGAATTTATGCAACTATTTCAAACAGGGGACAATATTTCAATTAAGTTTTAATATTTAGATATTTGAGAAAGGTTGATCGATTATCATCAGTTGAATTAAATGCTTCTTTGAAATTTATTTCCAAAAACAAAATAATTAAAATAAAATCTACGGAATGGTTGTGATAACTATAGATATGACATACACATAGTTTCCTTAATATATTACATGGTAGAAAGATTATCTCTAAGAATAATAAGTATAATTTGATATCCAATCGTTGCTTCAAGGTAACGCACTGATCTAGTTAAATTTATTTTCCGTGTACCTACTATTTCATGTACAAAATTACATGTATTAGTTTCTTTTAACACTAGGCAACATGTAGTTTCAATTACAGACAAACGGTGCATGAGTTGAGTAAAAAGTACATAACAATTAATCACATATATTGTAAAGAGAAAGTACCGTTTCTAGAATCATAGACAAAAATTACATTCTAAAGGTTAGGTTAATAATTCATACATTTATGGATAAGATCTGATATAAAAATAAGATATGCAATAGAGCAAGAATAATTAAAACAAATTTGCGATTCATTTGATATCAATAAAAAAAAAGACTAGTTTTATCTGTTCAAGTCAACAATGCTATCCACAATGGCAGGTTTACAATATACTAATAGCAAGCCTGTAAGTTTAGGTAGTTTTTAAAATATCTACCTCCAAAAAAAACTTCACAATTATTAACACATCAAAAACAGTGGAAAGTGGTTTATTAAATTTTAAAACATCCAAAAAAGAAAACTAATTAATAAGATATTTGGAATTGGAGATAATATAATAGGAAAGATGTAGGTGACGGTGCTCGTATTGATAACAGAGCAAAGCTGATGTAAGCAGTCCCTGAATGCAACAGTAAAAAAAGAATAATAATTATTATAAAACAACTAACATTATATTAATAACTTAATTTAATAGCAAAAGATATTTATATTCTTTTTCTACAGTTAATTCATCACATACTGAAGAACATTTAGCATGCAAAGCTTCAATATTATCTTAATTAATACCTTTAGTTTGCTGCAAAAATCTAATCTTTATGCAACTCATCAAGCTTTTTGTTGAAGGATTTAAGAGTCTTATCCATATGTTTGTTTAAATCCTTGATAATCCCTTTTAAAGGGTCTAGAAACAGGCAAACACAATCTTGTGATAAGTTACCAAATAACCTTAGGCCTTCATAAACATTAACTTTCTCCATGTGTATATATTTAAGTTGTCATATCTACATTTATCAAACCATTCATTTGGTTTAGGTAATAGCATGTCCATAGTTTAAATAAGAATTAAATTTTTTAAAGATTTCAATTATCATACTATATCCATAACCAAATTTATTTGAGAACCCATATCTAGTAATTTATATAAAAAAGAAACAGTACACCAACAAGATGGAAACTTTAAAAGTAATCATGCAAAATGGTGTATTTTTAAATGTTAATAGTCGTAGAATAAGTTTTCAGTCCTATTGGAGCTCAAGCTAATCCTGATATAGGATGAAAATGCAAATTAATGAGGGAGGACTTGTATAGGATATATTAGAGATACAAGTCTGTTTGTGCATATTAAAGCATAATTGACAGACACATATATATTGCTAAAATTATTATGGCTCGGAGGGCAGTAGCTCATATACATTAGGAACCTTTGTAAAAGAACAAAAAATATGTAGAAAGATCTAAAATTTTATTAAATTGACAAAAACATATATTTAATTTAATAAGATCTAGATTGTTACATATTATAACCACAACAGTCTCTTTATTGCGGTGGCTGATAGCTTTGTAACATGAAGGTGCAAATACCAATTACACTTGTTACAATAAATGCTTCCCTAAAATACCTTTCCGAACCCCTCCTTAAATCTGATCTATCTTTTACAAGAGCCGGAAACATACCAGTTCAGCTACTTTCACCATTCAGTCTCATCTACACTTCACATATGTAAATATCAAAAAGTATTATAGTCTATACAGATAATTATAACTTGTCGTATGGTTATGAGAAGATTGAGTTTCAGAGTTTACATTTAAAAATACACCATTTTTGTAAGTAATATATGTATATTAGTACTAACATAAAATCAACATCCAATAGAAATTATACTAAAAATAGAAACTAAATGATAGTTTTACATACCGGAGCTGGCCAGATTGTCAATTTGATTATGATGCTTCATGTAATACGGGCGGATAATACGGTGGTATATAATCAACGAGCCATTGTAATCCGAAGGCAAGTAGCACCAAATGATGAAGATGCACTGTAACCAACGTAATAGTCATAAATAAACTTTACATAATATTGAAGGTCTCTGATCTCAAAGACTAATTAGGTTCACACTCCAGCTCTTTTTTCGCTGATGACCAGTAATGTGCAAAAAACTGGTGTATTTACTGGAATAACAAAACTACATTTAGTCTCGAATGTGGCGAAGGCAATGTATATATGTATAAATACTTTGTACAACATTTAATAAGTTTATGTTTAGTGATACATTATTTGATTTGTTTGTAATTTATGTATTTGGTTGTAAATAATTTAATCTTAATGTGTTTTTTATCAGAGTATCATTTATCCCACTCCATATAAATATTTTTTTAAAGATTATATTTCTTTAGCTTTGATGTTCTGCTTTCTTTTTGGTTGTTATGTATTTGTAGATTAATGTCATAATATATAAACAATCAATAATTATTATTGATATGTAACTACATTACTGAACCTTTTATCTAAACTAGAGATAAGTAATATTTCTTAAAACATTAACTCATAATGTCTTTTCACAAGAGTTTTAAGTTTCCAAATTCTATGCTAGACTGTAGTTGACTAAAATATTATGCCTTAAAAATACATGGTGACTGGCGGCCGATTTGTATTTGTTAAGTGAATATTTCTAAACGTAATCATTGGCGTAGAGACAATAGTGTCATTGGAATAGTCATTACGATGATCATGTTGATTTCAAAGTCACTACTTTTCTACAATTCTTTCGTAGTCGCTTATTTTGGTATACGAAGATTAAGTGATGTATAAAGTACCAAGAAGTGTAAATATAATACTCTACGTCCATGGTCTTGTCGATCTGCAAAGACCCACGAAAACATTTTATGTTTTGATGGCAACCTCAAAAGAACGTCCATGGATGTTAATCCAAGAATTTTTTAAAAAGATTTAAAGTACCATCCTCTCAAGTTTAACATTGATCAAGAATTTAAAGAAAATGACTTTGTTTTACACAAAAAAACTGTTTTCAAGGGGCTAGCTCAAAAAAAGTATACAATAATATTCGGAGAACTATTATGAACCTACAAATTTGTCATGAAATCAGCGCAAATCAACCAAATCTATTGCAGAGTGTATTGCAAAAAATGTGCATGCAATGCACTACAACTTGAAAGAAGATATTTTGATGACAAAATAATTTTTTTATTAAATTTTTAAAATGATGAATCTGCCACTAGACACTTTTTCCTATCATACAGTTTGCAGTACACAGTATGTGGGTTAAATAATGATTGCCAACACTATTTTCATAGCTATTGCTAAATAATGCTTTAAAAGCAATTTTGAATATTATATTGGTCTAATATTTCATTGGGTCATCACAATCTACTTAGTTTATAGTCCAGTACAATAATATATAATGTAAATGTGGACTACTTAATTAACAAAATGTCAGATAATAAAACAAACACATTAGTTGGTTGTAATTAAAAATAACTTAACACTAATGAACAAAGAACCAGGTACTGTGGCCTTGTAACATAATACTTCTGGGTATACATGTGTGAGTTTCCATTGTAGCAATGTTAAGAGGCCCTTTTTTACCTACACAATTACTCATGCATGATGTAAATATTTTAGACTAAATATAACACCATTATTAGAGGATTTTTTAAAGATTTTAAATAGAAAAGATATAAACAATATTCATGATCAAAATGACAAGATACTGATCCAAAAAAAAAAATCCTTTTTCCATTTATGATCTAATTTTATTTTCTTCTCTATATTAGTAAATAAATTTTTAAAAAATATTATTTTACAATATTTAATAGCCCAGAATTTTGATGTCAGTATTCTCTATAACAATGAATATGTATGATCATTACAAGTCATATCCCAAGTATTCAGATAGATAGCTCTACAGATAAGAAATATGCTGGCTTAGTCATACAGGTGATAACCATTTTAGACATAAATATAAATCCAAATGTTGTTTAATGTAAAATAATAATTGTGCAATAATTAAAGTGCAGATTTTATAATTGTGTATGTTAATTATACAAAGGTGATAGCCAAAAATTACAAAGAAATCTAGAGAGCTCAGCATCTCATTACAGGTTTTGAAATCATAAAGATAAAGTAACATTGTGTCAACAACTGTCAGAAATGTAATGCAATAATACCATTGAAACTTTCACTAAAGTAAAAAATACACGTTGGTTAGTAGCAATATGGCGAACACATGGAAAAAAATTTGTACTGACCTTTATCAACCAATAAAGTGGGAACCATCCCACAATGAAGTCCGAAAAGTATTCAACAACCGAGAAACACGCGAACACTACCCAATAAGTCAGCCACTTTGTGTCGTCTTCTTTTTGAGACGATTCCAGAGCTTTCATGGACATGTACGCCGGGTAGACAAATCCAATAGAATTACATATCAACTCAGCTCCGAATCCAAATACTAAATATAAACCAGTAAATGCAACGGCTCCTGTCGGCACAAAACAAACGTCAAATCAACTGCTAAAGATATAAATAAACGCAAAATTTAAAACTGTACTCACCTACGAACAAATATACCCTGTTAACACCGGTTTTTTGTTCCGCTTTGTCAAAGTATTTCGTCCATGGTTTGGTTTTATCTCTAAGGTTTTTTTCGATTGTATCCTTATATTCTTGTATTTTGTTACTCATTTTGGTGAATTTTTACTGTAAGATTTTATAGAATGTGATAGGTTCAACTACAGCCGACGACACACAACTAATGTACAGCGATTGACAGCAATGAAGTAAAAGTGGCCATAGATATTAATCTCAAAGGCACTGAGAATAGTAACAAGAGATTTAAAATGGTGACAATGGTTTACTGACGATAGTTTTTGCAAGGGCTGCTATATACGAAATAAATTTATTTCTGTTTTAATGCGTACTATTGCCTTCATTTTAGATGCATTTAATATTTCATTTGCTGCATTGACATATCGTTTAAACATTATTCTAAAGATAAATCTCAACACTGTTATAATATGCTTTAAAAATGTATCGAACTATATTCACCTATATGAAAATAATTAAAATTTCTCTTTGAAAATGAATTGATAAACGGTACTTATAGCCGATTTTTTTAATATATATCGAAGATCGAGAATCGAATCGATTTTATTCTCGAATCGCTGGTTCAAAAGTAACGCGGGAAAGCGTGTGGTACTGTAGTTACTACAATGACGCTTTTGCCTTTTATTGTACCTCAACCTTTCTGTAGCATTTACGTGTTGTTGTAATACATTTTGTATTTTACAAAGTATACTATTTTCTCTTAAAATAATATATTCACTGCTATTTTTAATACCGATGATTTTTTTTTTCGGAAAATGACCTATACACACCGAACCAACATCTTGTTACGAATGTTTTAAATTCTATTACAGAGTATATTCACGGTAATGAAATATCTGTCAAAATAATAATCAACTGTTTTTTATATGCTAGAACTGTGACCATTCTATGATTCAGCAACACAAATTGGAGTAGTAGATCACCTAATCTGGCATTGAATTATTCAGCTTTTGTAGCTACATTATTATGAATATTAAAAAACCCAAAATTTTTACCATATTCAAAGAATAAAAAGCTTTATTAAAGTTTTGTTAAAATTTATTTGTTAAACCATGTCATGATTACAACGAGTATGAAATGTTTACATTGGTTTAAAGAGTAAAATGTGCAGTGTATAGTAGTGCTTTATTAATACAGAAGTGAAAAGAAAAACCATGATTTAACAACTTTATCAATTTAAAAATACATAGACTGCCAAGTGAAATTTTAAGTAAACATTGATTTATATTCATTATAAATACTTAATGTTAAATAAATGTTGCTTAGAGGTATTAATATTTTTATTTCCATTGTGTAAAGGAAACTACACAAAACAATCAGAAACATAATTATAAATTTAAATTTGAAAGAACTGTCCCAAAAATATTTAGTTTTTTCTAACACTATTTGCAAGATTAAACTATTAACTTTAAAACAATTTCTCAATGGAAGTAGTTGATAAAAATATACTTTTTAGAAGATTTTTTTCCTATTAATAAACAGTATTCATTTATTATTAATAATACAAAGTAATACGTAGTTATTTTGTTATGATTAAATGATTTTTCAGTCTCATACTATCGTGGATCGCGCGAAAATAAATTAAAGTTTCATGCATAAAAAATTTATTCAAAAGAAAGCGCTTGCAGAACAATTTTATTTACGAAATTTAAAAACCCTACCTATACAATTAATTTTGGTAATAAATGCAACGTTATTTATAATTTGCATTACAACTTTAAGTTACCACCACAAGCTTTCAACATATGTGTAATACATAAACTTTAGGTATAAGACATAAATCTTAATGCTAATTCTCTTAGGGGCAATAAACAATAAAATGATGGAAGAAAAATTTCGTTATAATTAATTACAATACATTTTCTTGTTAAAAACTTTTTAACTATTCTTTAAGCGAGTTGTCCCTACGAAGGTAAAAATAGACTAGTTAGATATTTAATCTGTGATAAAGCGACGACGTGTGCTCTGATTTCTATGAAGCACCATATCCAGCTAAACAGCATGATAAATCAATAAAACTTGTTTTGAAAAAAGAAATAAATATTATTTTTATTCACGCTAATGAAATATGATTTATTAGGACAAATATTTTCCTCTGTTTTTTTTAATATTTATTATAAATGAATAGTTATTCCTTACTAATTACACAGTGTTCATAAAATATAATTGCTGCTGTTTACATAAATGACACATCTTAATAATTTCAATTATTTAGAATTTTCTTGAAAATGGCAAGACTTGTAACCATAGTGTGAGTTTCAAGCGTGTCTTAAAGATTCAAAACTCAGAAGCGAACGAGAAGTGTAGGAGATGAACATATTTGATAAATAATTAATAATAGGTTAAGTTAACTGTTTAGAAAGATTTACAAACAATATGTTTTATACTATAAAGCGCTTGTCTCATAGATAATTAATAACAATAATAATATTTTTTGTAGTGAATATTATATACTATATATATGTAACGATTTGTAAGTCGATAACTTAAAATAAAAGTAATAATTTTAATGTTTACTATCTAGCATTCACGTTCATAAATGGACGATTGGATTAATTTTACCTAAATAACAAATGGTAATTTGCAATTGTGAGACCGCATAGGTTCTTTATAAAAGATTCATTTTAATTTAACATTTACCGTCTAATTCTCTATAGATTAAATAAAAAACTTGATTTACTAAAACTAGTGCTGTGCCTTAGTCCTTCAATTAGATTTTATATTTACACGATCTGAAAACAAACACTCGTGTTTATATTTATTTTGAATTTGTTCTAGGAAATGCTATGTTTGTTTTTTCATGTTTTCCCCCCATCCTAACACTAATATAAATTTATGCATCTGACTGTTTTTAGTAATAATTTTTTAATTTTCAATTTGTGAATTTATAAAACAATTTATTACTTATTATATAATTTAAAAAAATCTATTTTAACAACATTTCTATTTGCTATTGTAGTTTAGTAAGATCTTAATAGAATTGACAGTACTTGGTACTTCTTTACAATTTTTTAACTCTTCTAAATGTTCATCTTAAATCTTGTCTTTGGTCATTTATTTTGTTGATTCAGAGTAGTTCAAGTTTGTTACGCGGCTTTGTGCTTCTTTCTTGCCTCTCGTCGTGCTTCGTTTGGCGGATGCGGTTTAAGCTCTCTGCAGTCAAGCTAGAATTAAAGAACGCGGTTTTGTAACAATAAGAAATAAATAAATAATAAATATCTTTGTACAATTCATACAACACTATCTAGTCCCAAAGTAAGCAGAGTATACTCGCTTGTGTTATAGGTATCTAGATAGCTGATACTCTACATATGTATTATATATATTTTTTGCAAATATATACATATCATAAATAGAAAACACCCAGATAGAACAAATATTGTCCGTGGCGGAAATCGAAAACCCTCGACCTCTTGTTCAATAGGCAGACACTTTCAACTGAGCTAATCGGCCAGTGTATGTATGCTAATAGTTCCTGAATTCATAATTATATTTCAATTGATTAGAAAAATTTGTAGGAATTAATGTAAGAGTACTAATCAAAATTTATGTAATACGGTTAATAAGACAATATGCAAAATTTACCAGTATCTCGTCGTCCGGTACCCGGGACAGCAAGTCTAATACCTCGTTGTTGGGTATAGTGTGCGGTCGTAGTATTTTCCTTGTGAATTTATTAACACCTGGCCATTATGAAATTAAAGTTGTTATGTAAATAATTATTATTTATATCAATAATTTATAGAAATTAATTTAACACAGATTACCATAAAGTAAGTTTTAATATATACGTATAATATAAGTAATAATCAAACTATGGATAAGATGTATTAATTAAATCTTTAAGTCCATGGTGTTCTAAAGAAACTTTACAATGATATTTATAATAGCGGATAATTGAAAACTAATAAAAAGTCTAATTACATATCGGAAGAAAATAATATTTAAAGAAAGCAAACCAGCAACGAGACGTTGCCCAAATAATTACCGTTCCCCATAAGCTGCTGCAAAACTAAGTACAATCCCTCTGCCGAACTTTTTAATTTTTATTTAGTGTTTATTAACTGGAGTCTCGAATTCCTCGTGTCAATAAAACCTAGGAAAAGAGTAGTAAATGATAATAATAACGTAACGATGAAGCATGAATGGTACTCACCCCATGCCATTAGGAGGTATCGCAACGGTATAACGTACAAAACTACCATCGCTCCGAACAACATCAGTATCGCTAAATAACTAAGATATGGCACTGTGAAGTTCATAAGGCTGGAACAACGAAAATAAATAATTTAATTTAATAAAAATAATTTTAATATGGTTTTTAACTAAAAACTTTTGTTATTTCTGCATACTCAAGCCTCGGACATAGACATAATTTTGTCAATTATATAATAATAACATGGTATAAAAATGGTTCATCATCATCATCATCGTCCTGCCCATTTCCCAATTTATTTGGGGTCAGCGCAGTATGTCAGTCTTCTCCATTCATGCCTATCAAACGCTAACTCATCATTCACCCCCATACACTGCATATCATCTCTCACACAATCCATCCATCGTTTCTTTGGCCTTCCTCTTCATCTCCAACCAAACACATTCATACCAAAAACTTTCTTTATCACATCCGTTTCCTCTCTTCGCAAAACATGTCTGTACCAGGACAAACGACTCTCTTTCATCTTTTCTACCACAGGTGCCACTTTCAAACTTTCTCTTATGTACTCATTCTTAATCCTATCCCTTCTTGTGACTCCACACATCCACCTTAACATTCTCATCTCAGCTGCGTGCAATCGTTTCTCAGCCTTCTTTTTACTTGCCCAACACTCTGATCCATATGTATAAAAATGGTTACATAAACATAAAAATTCTCTTAATATTCGAATTATTTTGGGATTGGGGTCGAAGAAAGAATGAGCTATGCATCTGTCCCATTGACAAAGAACATGTTGGCTTATTAAAAATAATGGTTTTATTTTATGGAAAATGTTACACACTTTTTGACAGCCTCTCCTACGGAAGCCACGTAGCCGATAGCGTTCTGCACTGTCTGCGTCACTTCTTGTATTGCCTGCAATCTCTCTTTTAAAGATTTCTTCTCTTCCTGTGAAAAAACAATACTAGATAGTATCAATAGTGAGACTACAATCATGGAGACTGGTAGGCTCCACCGCAGCGCCTATTTCTGCTTCCAAACCTCAGTGTTCAAATTTAAGCGATTTCGATTTGAATGCCGCTATAATTAGTGAGCAAAGGGGTAACGAGAGGTTATAGTGTGTACTATAAGACTACATTATCGTCTCATGACTTCGTTAAATCCTGTCATAATCATTTTAATAATTGCACAATACTGTTTGTCAGAGACAACCTAAACCAAGGTATATTATGTAATGTAAATAAAATTATATTAATATACACCTTATCTACTTCTTCCTCATCATCCTCCTCTGCCAGAAGATCATCATCGTCAACTGGCGTCAATAAAGGGTTTCCTCCTGTAATGTTAAGTATATTGTTAACTACTTCACATAGCGTTCGTACAGTTGTAACTGACCGAAGTTTCTTAATATCTAGAATAGGATTGCCACATTGTTATAATATATAGAATACACTTTCTTTGTAATATAATAGATACAGCTAATGACAGATTAAAGTAATATATACTTAATCTAATAAACAATATAAATAATACCTAACTTATGTCTTACAAATAAAATAATTTGATTCAATAGATGGTTAATAACACACTCCATGCCGTTAATGTACACAGAACACATTTTCAACTTACTACTACAGAGTTTTTTTGTTTGCTCCCATGGACTACATCGGAATTTCTTTATTCGCGCTATAAACGAAGAAAAATGTGTTCATAAGCAAAAACTGCACTATAGAAAATATTATAACGAAGCATTAGAATATTCTATGTGTAAAAACAGTAACGACCACAGATTTTTTTTTCTTTATATGATTATATTTAAAATTTATCATATCCAACCATCATCAGTTAAAAATGTTGTCAAGCTGTCTTAATAACAAGTTTTTTTTTCTGCATACTATGTTCGCACTGCAGGGACTCGGGGCCTTCTCCCATAATGAGAGAGTATTTGGCTTTAATCCACCACGTTGGCCAAGTGCGGGTTGGCGGATAAAGCCAGTGATATTTAATTT
>DWHU01001479.1:0-12423 GCA_018247975.1 Parides photinus | reverse complement strand
GCAGCCATGTAGTTGTATCAATAATGATTGAAAAGTATCAGATCTTTGCGACGCCCCTTTCAGTAGTCTCGCGACCCACCTGGGGGTCGCGACCCACAGTTTAAGAAGCCCTGGTGTATATCACAGGGTATACGTGGGTTGGTACTGCAGCACCTACCCAGTATTTATGCTAAAGAGAAGTGACCAAACATTATAGTGTTCCGGTTTAAATGGCGTTATAGCTATTGAAATTACTGAGTTAACGTGACTTAACATCATACAATTCATTGCGACAAACACAACGTGGTGCTGTGTATACCATCTTAATTAGGCACCTCATTGTTATTAGACAAGCGTGCCATTCACCATCAGGTGGGTGCCTAGCACGTCTCGTGGCTTTGCAGAAGAAAAATATAACTACCAAAGTGCATATGTTATTAATAAAAAAATCTTAACAAAGTTGTAGTGGTATAGTAAAAAAGAAAGAAGGGGTTAAAAGTGTAAACGGAAACGCACTCACTTAGCACAATTAGATCAAAGCCCAGGGGGTACGTACCTGTTACGAATAAAAATTACCATTATTTAATATCACGATGTCGTAATTGTAATTTGTATGGAAAGTAAATTATTTGTAAAGTTTAATCGAATCACGAACGAGTTATCTGAACAAGAAATGGCTGACTCGTCTTAGATTAGCGGCAAAGGTTCACGTATAATATTTCCTTATGCTGTTTCTTAATTAATAATAAGCACTGAGTCTCATTTCAAATAGCATTTATTTAGCTATTAGGATCGAAAATGTAGCTGCATTTGACTTGTTATTTAATACGGAACTTGATGTTTGCGGTAAAATGGGAAAACATTATGTATTGCTAAGCAATTAAATAAAATTGTACCACTTTCCTTTTTGGATGTTAAAACGTTTTCGTATTAAAAGTGTTCTATTTCAAAAACTCCGAGATCGCGTATACTAAGTCCTGTGTAATTTTCTATGTTTTATTCTTGAAATTATATGAACATATTAAGACGTCGACTAACTGTCTTTAAATTAACTGTATATTAATGATTTCGTATTAAGTTGAAAAAAAAGAAACTGATCAACCTATAAATTAAAATATTACAACTATATGTACAATACTATCTTGAGAAATAACGAAACTTTTTGAAGTGTTTTTATAATCTCCGTGCGTGTTATAACTTTTGAAATAATAAAAAAATTAATATACGTGAAATTTCTTGGTGTTTCTATAATTTAAGCTATTTATTATAAAGAATATTGAGTGTATGTTATTTATAAATCTCGCCAGTGCAGCACCGGTCTGGCGTCGGCGGGATTGTTTGATTCCCGTATCCCGTACGGTGGCGCTAACAAATTGAGACGTGGCGCTAATGGCTCCCACTAGCAGCCTTCCGTGGTAATTGGGGGAGCACGAGACCAAAAAACATCGCCGAACAAACATACATAATACTCACTAACACGAAAATCGATAAGTAGCACTTTCAGCGACCATTAGCTTTAACAATCAAATCGGACGTTCCGACCAAACTGTTGTAACAATAACGCTTGACAAAAATTACCATATTTGTCAATACCGGCGTCAAGTCAATCAACTGCGGCTGAGTTTTGCATGACAGTAGTTTATAATTACCGAGGTGGTCAATTAGTAAAAGCGTGAACTGGTCTGTCAGTTTGGGAGCGTGTTTTGAAGCATTCACAGTCACAGCTGCCATCCGGCGGTTCACGGGTGGTGTGAAGGCCGACGACTCCCATTTTGACGCTGCTTGCGTCATCACATTAGCATCCTCTTTATTGTCTCATATATATTTGTATGAGAATTTTGTACATACTATTTGTACACAGTTTATACAATTTTAAACTTCTTCTTCTTCCTTTTAAACTTCTGCCATTAAACAAAAATTCTTTACTTCTTGATTAATACTATTACAATTTAATTATGGTAAGAATTAGAGTGACATTATTTCACACAGAGAATGAGTCGTGTTTAAAAAGATATTACTATAGTTTTATTCATAAACAGTTTATTTACCGTTTCCACGACTGAGACGCGGATCATTTTCTAATACAAGGACATTCAAGATTATTTGTCCACTACGTCAGTCAATGTAGTTTGTTTTCGAAAGCTGATGGAACATTTAGAACAAAACATCTTCACGATATTTTCCTTCATGAGAAGCTCAAGCATAATGAGGATAAAACCTGCGCCTAGTAGTACACCTTCGCTACTACTGACTTGAGCGATTATTGATAGAGAACAGTAATAACGACGTTAAAAAGAAACGAATAAACTTATTAGAGAATGATACGAATGTATTTTAAGAGTTCAACCGTAAAGATAGATATCTTCGTTCCAATAGGATTATTACGCGGCACCCGACTTGGAATGTCAGTTGAATATTATCGGATACAAAAGATACAGCATCTCAATTACGTAAGGTAGCAAAGTATCTACATCTTGTATTAGCCAATAGTTTTTAATTAAATACTACCTTAAGGTGTAATCCTATAGTATAATCGTTATATCTCTGCATAGGAAGGTACATTGTTAGAAATTATTTAATAGTTTAAATGTTATTATAATATACTGCTGAATAACAAATCACTGGACAGATAAAAAACAGTCTAAAGCGTTCGCTATGCATTAATATTGAATGTACACGTAAATGGTTATATTTTAGTCTTTTTTCGTCTAAATCTTAATTAATCATTCATATCAAGAAAATTAAATACTATTGTAAATTTTGTTGTCTTCATCATCATTAGTCGACTGATGCCCGCCGCTGGGCTTAGGTTTTCCCCAAGAATATCCACTCAAAACTGTGCTGCCCACTATAAAAATTCTTGTCCTGTTAAGTTTGATCTTGTGGAGAAGGAAAAACCATGAGGAAATGCGTTATCCACCAATTCTTTCAAATAACCTTGACTCTCTTCCTGCAAGTGGAGGCCCAGGCTCTCAGTAGTAAGGATGCTAAGAAGGCTGCTTATTTATTTTAAATATTCATTATATAATGATTAAAAAAAATGGTATTAACAACTTTTAAATATGACATATCAGAAAAATATTACAATACTTACTGATACTATTTTTTTAATCATCTGCACAGTTATTATATTTTAGAAACCGGTGTATATAAATAAGAGAAATTTGGTTTGACAAACACTTAAGTAAAATATTATAAATAATAATAAAGAATGTTTAAAGTTTTTTGCTTTTTATTTTTATTGCCCCGAGGTCCGTTGTTTGCGGGTCGGAGGGACTCACGCAGACGCGGACTGCTATTGTCCGTCCAACCTTTCTCACGATCTTTATTGTAATCGCTGCACCCAGTCATCCCACTACGAATCCAGTTAGACATAGTCTATGCCCACCTATTCGTTCTTAATTGACTTTTTAACCTGACACCCAAAAAGAGGGTTTTCAATTTAATAAACTTTTTACTTTAAGTAATGGGCTAACGTATGATTTAATCTTCGAAGCCGTAGATGGCGAAATGTGCAAGACTAGCGATAATTATATTTTGAAGAGAACCACAACAAAACAATGAAGTTATATAATATGTGTGGTAATGATTAGTATGCAGGGGTGGAAAAAAACGTAGCCTAACTTAACCTCCAGCTTTATTAGCCTCAGATATTAACCAATTTTTTGAGGCAACAATTCGCTGCTGCTACTATTGTGGCAATTTGGAGTTGTTTGCATTATCGAGGTTCAAATTACTGAATTAATTTTGGTACTGGTACAAAAGGCCTGTTTATTTTTTAACAACCCTACCGACGATTTACTTTAAAAATATTTTTTTACAGACACATTCTGATCAAATGCCGTTCCGCTGCGAGTTTTGTTCAAGACTGTTCAAGCACAAGCGATCCCGTGACCGCCACGTGAAGCTGCATACTGGCGACCGAAAATATCGTTGCGCACACTGTGAATCTGCTTTTTCTAGAAGGTAGGTTACAGCCTAAAAAAAGGTTATATGTATATACTGCTTAATCTTGCAACAACTTATTGAGGAATATAGTAAGCCAATTGTTTCCATTCGCTCCTAAGACCTTTCATTCTTCAACACGCTCATCACAGCAGTTTTTACTTAATCAACACTTATCTTTCTTACTAATCCTTCATTTCGCAGTTTAATATAATGTATTCTATTACAGTAATTTTCTTTATTCATCAAGTTCTCAAAGTATGTCTTTCATCTATTTTTTATTCTGTCATCATCATCATGCATTTCATATGATTAACATCCGTCGCCTTGTTTTTTCTACTCTTACATAGATGGTATGTGTATTGATGATTTTACTATTTACTAACATTAAAAAATCCGTCCTAGCAGAGGTCCTTTTTAAAAGAGATCTTATCAATATACACGTTTCGGAAGGCACGGAGGATAATTGCTTTAGATAATGGGCGCATGTAAGATTAATTACCACAATCCTTAGCACAAAGCTTGGCATCGAACTCCGAGCTGCGTGTCACCTTTTTCGTCACCTCTCGGCGGTCACGTGACTAATTCAACTCAATCCATCGCCAACGAAACGCCGAGCGGTGAAAAGGCACAATCCACTGACAAATGGCGTCGAGGATCTCACAAAAATGAAATAATAGCCCGTACCAAAACGGGCACGACGCGCGCGGCCATTAGCAGAGGTGTTTGGGCGAACGTCTTTCTGTACTTCACGTGAAAAGCTCTTTTGTTAGTTGCGTTTAGTCCGTGCTTTATGTGACCACTTATGTCTCATATGACAAATTGACTTCTCCAATATCACAATAGCGACTCGTCGCATTTGATTTTAAATCCCTGGTCGGAATGTTTTAACTAGAGTAGCATTCTTTAAACGCTCCAAACGTTAATCATTGATAATCATGTAAAAGGAAGTCATCGATTTATAAAATTATTTCCATACCTTTTAATTGCCTATCTTGCACAAATAAGATTACTATATGTACAAATAAAAACATGAATGATTCTCAATCATACATTATATAGTCGCCATAACAAATTTTGATGAATATTTCTTTCCATTAGGGTTTTGCCAAGGATTCCTATGGGTTAACATAATAAGATTTGCTTTAACACTTCAGTGACCATCTGAAGATCCACATGAAGACCCACGACAATCAAAAGCCATTCCAGTGTACCGTATGCAATCGTGGGTACAATACGGCGGCGGCTTTGACGTCCCACATGCAAGGTCACAAGCGAGATCGCGATGGCCGCGACCAAGACCGCCGGAGGACTTTGCGCTGCTTGCAATGCGGCGATGCTTTTCGACGACCAGAAATGCTTCAAGTATGTAAAATTGACCCAATGTATTCTTAGATTATTATTGAAAATAATTTATTGAGGGAATTGTTAATGTTATTTGCAATTAATGTCATTTCAGGCCCATATAGCTACAGCACACGGAGTTGACTCGATATCCCTAACTCCCCCGCGGCGCGTCGCTTCCCAGCCACCGCCCACTCTCCTCGCCTGCATATACTGCACACGAGATACATTCACCAGCATGGAACAATTGCAACTGCACGTTCGCGCCACGCATTCAGCACTTCTAAATGGTGACACTACGATGTCGACAAACATAGAGCAACCGACGCCAACGGATCTTAGTCGGAGATCAAGTGTAGAGCAAGATTCAATAACAGCAAAGCGCCCCCGATCTAGTTCCGGTACCGCTACACCACAAACAACGTTATCACCGAGTACTCTTCTTTGTAATCAGTGTGATGCAGCGTTACCAGACTTTGAAGCATTTAGAGCTCACCTCAAAGGGCATTTAGAAGAGGGAGGAGAATTAAACCGCTCCAGTCCTGCGCCTTGCGTTCATTGTGGCGCCAGTTTCGCGGATATTGCAGCAACAGAGCGCCATTTAGCAGCACATTATCTTGCAGTATCCTGCGAGTACACTTGCCACAGTTGCGTGCGCAGTTTCCCTACACCGGATGATTTACAAAAACATCTATTTGATTTACATGCTCATCATTTGTATCGCTGTTCATTCTGCAAGGAAATCTTCGATTCAAAAGTAGCAATTCAGGTAAATCCCATTTGTATTCTCTTATCATACCACTTAATGTTCCTACTACTGGGACTCGGGGCCTTCTCTCATAATGAAAGAGTTGTGGCATTAATCACCGACGCTGGCCAAGTGCGGGTTGGCGGATAAAGCCAGTGATATTTAATTTCTTAAAACGCACATAACTGAGAAAAGTCCTCGGTGCGCTCCAGGCTCGAACCCGCGAACTCTGAACGAAGGCCGAGCCCCGAACCACTTGGCCATCACAGCTTTTTGAATTCGAAGTTTAGCTGTTTGAATTTTAAATGAAATTTGTAAAGCACGAAAGCGTCTTGATAAATTTAACTTATACTTTTTAATGGGTAATGTCTTGAATGTTGTTACTAAATAAATTAAAGCATACATAATGAAATCAACAAGGATATTTTTGAATAAACATTATAATTTCTGTGTTGCGAGTTAACTGTATTCTGGTTATAGGTGCATTTCGCGGTTGCGCACAGTGGCGAAACCAAGGTGTGGATGTGTCGTCCGTGCGGTGCGAGCGGCGGCGCGATGCGCACGGAGGCGGAAGGTGCGGCGCACGTGCGCGCGCGGCACGCGTCCGCACGCTGCGCCTGCGGGGCGGTGCTGCAGGCGCCGCGACGTGCTTATCGATGCCCGGCACCGACCTGCCCCGACAGCTTCGCGGTGCAGTACTTGTTAGAGCGACACATGCAGATACACCATCCTGTACCATCACAGGCGAGTTCCTACGTGAACCTTTCCGAATCCACACACTCCGAAAAACAAGCTGTCTGGTACCGCGGATCGTTTACTTTATGATGCGAAACTACACCGTTTGTGTTTATGTTTCTCAAGAGGAGATTGCATGGCTTAGAATGGCGTGGGTTATAATTTCTGAAAGCCATATAGATAGACTATAACGTGTAATGAAAATCATTAAAAACGAATGTTTATTTAATTAAGTGCAGCTCTTCGTTATGAGGTTTTAAGAAAATACTGGTTTTATATAGAATAAATCTGTAATATGAATAAAAACACCGGAATGGTTACATTATATAATATAAATATATATATTACCATCATAATAATTCCACTTTACAACTCATAAAATTATGGAGAAAATTCTAGAGCTGGAAACGACCGCTGAAGTCAGTCAATATACATATATAAGTCGTTGGTGGACTAGGAAGGGTTAATTAATGAACGACCTTAACATGTTTGGGACCTTTAAAAATTATTAAAGTAATATAATTTTTTTTATTAATTTTATTTCAAACAGGCACTAAACGGAGAAATGGTCCGTACTAAGCGCGCGGATAACAACAATATAGAAGGTGACAGAACGTGTTCGCCTTGTGTTAGCGGCGAAGCTGGACTTGATGACCGGCGGAGGAAGAACGGCGCGGTGGCCCTTCAATGCGCGTACTGCGGCGAGCGCACGCGCAGCCGGGCAGAGCTAGAGGCGCATACCCGAGCGCATGCCGGCGCCGCCAGACATAAATGCTTAATCTGCGACGAAGTACTTCCATCCGCTGGAGTATTAGCGGAACATAAGCTCTCACATTGCAAGGTTATTTTTTGCAAGACTATGATGATGATGTATTTATATTATTTAATTTTTTTTTCGCTATTATTTTTTTTTGGCTTCAATCCTCTTTTAGTTTTCCTAACTACTACTACTACTAGTTTTGAGAAAGTAATGAAAACAAGGTTTCTTCAATTATTATTTATAAACGTCAGCCAATCATGCAAAATTATTAGAACGAAACAAATATCGTAACAATGTCGTTATCGTTACATTTCAGGTTATTGCCGGGGACACGTGTTCGCGATGTCGCGCCAGATTGCCTACTGAAGAAGCATTTCTCAATCACATGGCAAGGCATCATCCTGCGCTGCCTGCACCTTGCGTGGTTTGCAGACAAACACTTGCATCTGAAGCGGAAGCCCGGCTTCACGCTCGTTTCCATCTTCGCCCCAATGAAGACGAACAACGTTGCGCAATATGCCTCAGAACATTGACCGAGAGCGAAACCGGAGAGGGGGTTAGGGCTTGCTCCTCTTGCTACGCTCGTCATTCGACACCGAGACCACCCCCAACGGCCGACAACGATTGTCGACTTTGCAGGAGATCTCTCGGGTCACCGACACGACTACAAGCACACCTCATAGAACACACATTCGCAGGAATAGGCGCGTTCACGTGCTATCTATGTTCAGCTGTGTTTACCAGCGCTGCCGGTTTACAGCGACACCTTCCCGAACATTTATCTGCACCGAGACCTTATGACTGCACACGTTGCGGCATGAAGTTCTTTTTCCGGGCTGAACTCGATAACCACGCATTTGTGCATATAGAGGAAGCGGAGATAGCACAGAGAGCGTTTTATGAAGCTTATGCTAGAGGAGCCGCAACAGCATGGGCTGCTCTAGCCCCGCCACCAGACGCTACGCCTATGCCTTCAGTACCAGGAGCCGTACCACCTGCTACAGACGTCTCTGTTAAAATAGAACCGGAGATAAAAGAAGAACGACATACTGATGAATACATCGAAGTGTCATCTCCTCCTCCCCCTTCTGCACCGACACCTGCTCCCCCCGCTTTAACTTCTCCTGCTCCTGTAGTAAAGCAAGAGAAACCTGACGAAGACTGAATGTTTTCGTTTATATCCTTATAATAAAAAAAAACGTCCGATACGCGGGAGCTTCCCCGCTGCAATATTAGATTACGTCCCAGCAAAAGAAGCTGTAGCTAGTTTATATTTAATGTTATTTTAACTGTTGAACTTAGGCGTTTAGAACGCTGCGTTGATTGTAAGTATACATACAGTTAGATCGTATCATTTATGTTGTATGTTTTATAATATATACACACTTATTTGTATAAAAATTGTTAACTTAATAAATTATTACGTTAGGCTTCTCATCAAATTGTTCGTTTTATTGTCTTAATGTTATTTTATTTTATTTGATACATGTAAGTTTAGTACAACGAATATTATTATTTAGTATAAAGACTATACGACATTTACAAAAGAACACATTTCAGAGTAACTAATTTTATAATAAGTATACAAATTTAGGCAGCAGCAACTTGCTGCTGAATCCAAGGCAGGAGACCAGCTACATTTACGTAAGCTGCTGAAACATTGGCGTTTGCGCAGCCGAGTCCCCACGCCACCAAACCCACAACCACCCATTGTCCGTTCACTTGGCAAACTAAACCTCCACCTCCATCACCCTGGAATCATTGTATATTAAAATGAATTGTAAATGTAATATTACACATTACACTTTAACTATTTTTTTAATTAATTAAAATTTCAAGTAATATATTTTAAATAAGAAATATGCTCCTATTCATATTTTAAACTGTAAACTCGAAAACATTTATGTTTTTGTATAATTAACAATGTTATATATACTTACAGTACACGCGTCCTTATCTGCTTCACCACCGGCACATACAAACGAAGTGGTGTCCAGAACGAAGGTTGGACCTAGTCGGGCTGCCTGCATTTGCGACTGGCACGTCGCTGGTGCCACTATGGGCACCTCCACTTTTTTCAAGATCTGCTGGTATTGTCCAGTCAAGCCAAACATATTCTTTCCCCATCCGGATACCCAGCACCTATATAAATATGATTTAATCTTTTATGAAAGGGCAGCCAGTTATCAATTTGTTGCGTTCTTTTCCTAGTTTCAGGGCTTTCTTCGAAAAAAGGAAAAGGAGATCCTGTTGTGGCCATTCGACTGTCCGTCCGTCCGTGCGTCCGTGTTTGACATGTTTCCTATGTTTTTGTCATTTTTTTATGATTTCATTGAAATAGTAAAGAGAATCTATATACTTTTTAAAACTAAAATGTGTGAATTTGTAACGAATTATTATCTCTTATTTCGAAAAAAGCCCATTGCCATTTGATGGGCATGCTCCTTAACTTGTTATATGTATAACTGTTATCTGTTTTTACCTGAGTCCTGTGTATACAGAATTCGAACTAGGTGGAAGACAAGCTCTGTTAATTGTAGTCGTTGATCCATTCGCTGGTGTAAAAGGAACCGGTGCTGACAGACGAAGAACGGTTAAATCGTATTGCAATGTATTAGCATTGTATGACGGATGGCTGAACACCTTCTGCACGGTGTATTCTTGATACGGTATTGGTTCATAAGTACCGGCCGCATCCCATTCTCCCAAACGTACCTTTAGATTAGGGGCTGTCCCTGAAACACTTAAAAACTGATTGTTACAATAATGAATCATCAGTGATTAAAAAAAAGTAAGATTTATTGCTTACATATATGACGTCAATCTATGTGTTACTGTTAAAACATTCAATTGATCTATCAGAACACCACCGGCAATATAATCATTTTGTTTAGTCAGCACAAGAGCCTGCAAAATTTTTACAAGTAAAGATTTATCGCTAAATTTCTATAACAAAATTGTACGTTATACTAAGAATAAATCTGATGTTTATAGACGAATAGAAATATTGATATACCTGCCAAGGATATTCACCAAAGTTAGCCTGGCCTGCAGCAGGGGTGGTAGCTGTGGTAGGAACCGTTTGCAATGTTCCACATGCAATCACGGACGTTGTACTGCCACAACAGTACTCCTGCCCAGCAGGGCATTGTGTTGAACCCTAAAATTTTTCTAAATTTACAATTAAATCATAACAAACAATTATCACTGATACCGATAATTGCGTAGTTAAAGTAAAGCATTAATAAAAACTTACCGGAGTTACAATTCTAATGTCAATCATTCCTGCACCTGATGTCGTTCTAACACAGGTGCCGGAAGGTACACATCTACAGCTTTGTCTCTTACGAATGTTATGTTTGATGTTGCCTATATATATGTCGCGATCGGCACCGATATTTTTCAGCACATCTTTTATACTCAAGTCCACATTCCGGCGCTCTCTGGGGAATCTAACTGCTGTGTCAAATGATGGAACCTGTGCACTATATCCCGATATCCGCGGTCCCGATAACGCTGCGGAGGAATCCGGCGTTGTGCCCAGCCTAGGATCTATAGGTAGTGACCCTGCAGCGGAGTCATCAGGATTAGAAATGCAAATGAACAGAGGATATTCGCACAATAAAACTGGTAAAATCACTCCACCTGTTGTTGTTGAGCTTGGCGCTGCAGTCGGCATCGTTGAAGGAGTTGCACTGGAACTGCTTGTAGGAGTAGTTGTTGTGACGTTTGGTGGTCTTGCTGTTGTCGATGTAGTTGTCACGTTCGTAGGCGGAGCTCCGGTATTGTTTCCAGGAGTTGTCGGCGGCGGCGTAGGTGGTGATGTCATGTTCCCCGCAGTTGAAGGAAGTGGAGTTGTTGTAGTGGTGGTAGTAGTTGTAGTAGCAGCAGTTGTTGCATTAGTTGCCGGTGTTGGCGACGCTGTGGTTACTGCAGTCGTTGCAGCCGTAGTAGGCTGTATTATAGGAGTAGGAACTCCTTGCACTACAATTATATTCGGTGGCGGTGGATTTGTAGGCAATAAGCCTAAACAAGCAGTAATAAGCCAGAGGCACATATTCGTGATAATTTTCTTCCTCTCTTGTATTCTCTTTTGTCATCGACTGAAGTCCACTGACTGGGATGGACTTTCCAATAATAAACCTGACACGCCGATGACAGTGTATTAAATATGCTCCCTGAATGATAATAATTGTTGGTATTCCCCCAATAATAGCAACCTTCATGCTACCCTGCGCATAGCTTAATGGTTACAAATTGTCGCAATCATCAAAATGTAGGCAAATAATGTATATCCCGCCATACAGTGAAAAGATTATTTATTTGAACGAGCTCACAATATTAATACAAACAATTTATAAACTAATGGCACATACTTATTTTGATGATGCCAACAGATAACATTATTACAGGCTCTACACTCAATGTCTCATCAAGCAGCGCAAGTGACGCCAGTACTTACTCTCGGTATTATCAGTTTTCGTTCGTTTCGTCGTACTAAACTTAATCAAAGTTTTAAATCGACTTTATAACTTTTTAAATTAATGAAATTCATCAACTTAAATATTTTACACACTTTTGCATTTTATTTCGTTTTTCACAGTCGGGAAACCATGTCGAAATAAATAGTCAGTGACATGTGACAATTAGGTAATAACGAGATTTGAACTACACCGCCGATTCTTATTTAGGTTAAAACGTTTTCGAATGAACAATAGTCGGCGGCACCGTGCATTCTATGATAACATTTTGAAAGAGGAAACGTTACAAAATTTTATATTTAGCTATAGAATAGGGCTTAATTTATACTATCTTTTACAATAATATCTATAAATATGTCGGAGTAGCCATAGCAACAGAGAGTATATGTAGCGTGGATGTTACACTTCGTGGGTGTTAGAGTAATAGTGGG
>DWHU01001478.1:0-12424 GCA_018247975.1 Parides photinus | reverse complement strand
AGCCACAGTCACGCGACAGACCTCTTATTAGGAAACCATGCCAATAGAACAGGTATTGTTGCAAAATATCAGATGTGCGAACGTTTTATTAAAATATCTGTCAAAGGCAAGTAAAGCACTGCCTTTCTGCCTACAAGGAGCGAACGCCCCTGCCTTACAGCTATGTGCAAACATCACTGATCGAGAATGGAGGGCATTGTACTAGTGATATTATTAGTGTAACCAAATTAAAATTTTACGTTTCAAGGTACCGAGCATAATGTGATAGCGTAATCAACTTAAAACATTGTTATGGGCACACATATCGTGTACTATCTGAAGGTTACGTTTGTCTCGTCACTATGTAGAAAAAAACATTGAATACATAGTAACATTAAACATACAGAAACTAAATAAATCGAAAACACAGAGCACAAACTTTTTATTTAACACAAAATTAATCAAGCTATACAGTTCCGTAAATTATAAAAAATAAATGTAATATGTAAATAAAAAGTAAAAAATTATCTATGTACATATATTTAATTTCTGACAAAAAAGATCCCAGAAACCAATGCATTTTTAACATACTTCATAGCAAATGATATATAATATTACAAAAAATATCTCTTCAAGATTCCAAAGTTGCTATGAAACTGCAAAATAATGAAACCTATGCATAGCATGAAACCAGATACTGAAAGTTAATAAGAGCTGTTGCAACAGCTCTTAAACAAAAATTGTAAGGCTGCACATTCTAGAGCACAGACATTTAGACCATTTTTTTGGCATTTTGATAACCCACGTTTGTAATCTGATTATTATAGCATGATCTCTCCATTAAATATTAGCTTAGGAATAATTTATATAAAACTATTTAATATATAATTACCTGCTCGTTGCATAAGTCTTAATTTATTCTTTGAATATACATAAAAATTTCAGAGAAAGTAAGATGATTTTGAGTAGTTATATTAAAATTGTGATAGTGCTACATGACCCACGACACAATCTCCACTATGGAAGTGTCTAAAAACCACAAATTCTGATTTTTGTATTTAAGTTTTGTATCAGGCATAAGTATATGATGAAACATTCGGTTAGTAGGTCATGATAGTTTGCTTATGCTCATTATATATTAAAACTGTTTTTAATATCTAAACTTACATGTAATTCAATATTGTTACTGCCCTATGATATAAAGAGGTACTTGGTGATTCTACACTAATTGTGAAATGAATGGTAAAGATCGTGCTATGAGAACAGATAAGGTCAATATGATGATATATATATATGAGGATAATACATAAAAAACATTTTTTTTTAAGTAATGCCAAAGAAATCACAAAATTATATGAATGAGGAGTCTAATATCACTTTACTGGCACTATCGGCTAGACTACAGACTATAGTTATACAGAATTTTACAAACATTAAGCCCCTCTCCATCCATGTTCCCAGTGCGATTAAAATTTTTCTCGTACGTTGTATTAACTAACTTTCCAGACATTATAAATATACAATTGCTTCTGTGGTCGCAAGTACTAAACGACCTAAATTTTGACACTGGTTGTTGATTTACAAACAAAAATAAATAACTTCACTTATCAGTCTCAACACTATAAAATCTATATACATTTTTTTATAAATCAAGCCTTTGTCAAATAATGTTCTGTATATTAAATATTATCATGGGAAACTACCATTGGTGGCATATAAATTTTTGTATCTGCTTTAGTTTTAATCATGCCACTGGAATGGTATAAATTATATGTTATACATAATTTAAAGAATACTTTATAATAGGAAAAAAAAAGATTAAAGCGTATAACCATCAGCTCGACTAGCGGCACCAAAATAAAACATAACAATACCTTCGTCGTTCAACAATAATCATATAGTTTTACATAAAAAGCAATACTGTACCCCATTTCGTTTATTCAAAGCCAGTTGGCGGCATAAGAGGCTTTTTTATATTTAATAATTACACAAAGAATATTGTAATAAAATATATTGTTACAAGAAACACGAGTTGCAGTCGTGTCCTAAGAAAATTCTAGTAAAAATCTTTTTATTACTGTACTTTATATTTACATTTGAACTTCTCTTACACTTTCATCACCACCCATGCTAATAAATAGAAAAGGTCACGTTGACCATAAATATTCAAAATCAATAATATGTGTTGCCAGGAAGACAAGACTAGATGATAATTTTATTTGATACTTTATCGCCATCACTCATACCCGCCACAATTCTGTCTATGCCCTGAATTTTTTTTACAAATATTGACAATGGAATGTTGTTTGAGTATCTTTTTCAGTCTTTTTGGCGGAGTTCACGTAACAGTGGATAGATGTTTGAGGTAGCCCGCTATGTAAAACCGCACAATTTGACCTTACACCATCTTTACATTCATAATTAAGTTATCTTACAATTAGATATTTAGACCCTTTAAATTTATTACTCATAGTCAATTAGAACTACAAAGTTATTGCAAAATTGTTCGTATCGAATACACCATACCGCCTATAATATATAATAAATAATCCAAATAAGTTTTTATTTAATATAATAACTGTATTCGTTTTTTAGCAGTCATTACATTTTTGTCTATAATGGCCGAACGAACAGTTGACATCTATTTCACACAGTTGAGTGACAAAGAGTTAGTGTATGGTAAAGCATGCTCGCCTAGGATACGCATGTTTTCATGTACTGCCAGCTGCAACACTGTCAAATTAGTGTTCAGAGTACTCTACCACTAACTAAACTCTACAACTTGTGACCCAGAATCAAACAGAGAACCTGTTATCAGGCAAATGTTTAGCCAATTCGTCATGTAGAGAATAAATATTGACAATGATTAAAATGTTTTCTTATTCATATTTTATAAGTGTACAGTTAACATTAATATCGGACAGTTTATTCTAGCAAATCCTTTTATCAGTTAGTATAAAATATTGAAGTTTTCTATTAACATTTATGGATGAAACAGGATGAAATAGGTAACATTCAAATGCTGAAGTAGTACACACATATTAAAAAATATGTTATTTTTTAAGGATAGGTTAAAGTTATTAATGCTAATAAATAGCTCTTGTTAAAGTTGTATAATGTGGTCAGTTATACCTTGTATTCACAACGAAAAAGGTTGCAAAAAATATCATAAAATTTACCTCATCAAATTCAGGAAGTATTATTTCCTTAGCTTTGGAAAAATCAGTAATGATTTCTATATTATAACCATTATTCAACAATAGTGATGAACGAAAGGTTTCTATTCAGAACAGAAAGTTTTATGTATAATAATGTACGCGTATAGATTAAGTTAATGTTTTCGTTTTAAAAGTTTAATTTAATCTATACGCTTCATCAACATCCCATTCTTACAGAAATTATTAATTCAGAAAAGCTACCATACTATTTTCTTAGTTACGGCAAGACGGGTAAGGAATTATGTGACGACGGTGGTGTTCTAAGATGTCTAACAATGGCGGCATCGTAGCGGTAGAGCAGCGAACGCGGCGAGAAGGGCGGGGAGTCACAGGACGCAGGCGGCGAACACCGCCATGGCGCGTCAGGGTGGCGGGTGCGGGTGGGGGTGAGGGCGCTCCGGGAGCGCGGGCGCTGCGTCTTCCGATCCGGCGCCACCAGCGCGCGCGCGCATCACGTACGAGTACGTTCGGTACCTCTTTATCTGTAAGCAAGTAGGATTTTGTCTGTAAAAAATAAAATCAGGATACACCACCATGATGACTCAATGTACAAATTTTTGTGTAAAGAACACTGTGTAACTACTTATAACGAAATTTACATTTCGTCTCAATGCAATGACTCCATTATTTTGCTCTGTTTATCATCCTGAGCAGCGGTGAGTTGTTAAGCACATATCATTTATGATCATGTGCATACTCAGCAAGTCTCGTCAGTTCCCTAAATAAAAGTATGTATTATCAAAATCCTTTATCGGATGTTTTTTTTGATAAGGGTATCCACTCGTTCCCCTGTAAAAAAGAAGATATTCAGCGGCGTAGGGCCGGGTAACGGACGGATAAACAGTAATGCATTAAGAATACTGTGTCACTTTTACTGTTACAGTTAACAATTAGATTAGGAAATTTAAAATCTTGTCTTAAGACAATAGCCACAATGTGGCGTGTAACTATTAATTCTTTTTTTCATAGATCACCTACCTCTCGTCGCTTCATCGAAACATAAAAAATTAATGTCAATAAATTACAATAAGGAACTGATACACAAAAAAGGATTCAAATGTACCTCGTGCACGAGGTAGTGCTCTTTGTCGCGTGCGTGTGCGTGATGTGCGTGTGTGTGCGTTCCGTCGCGAGAATTTCGCAATGCCGCGAGCTCCTCCTCCAGCCGCGCGGCACGCTCCTCGTGGTCCGCCAACTGCTCCCGCTGGATAATATAAATAATAGCTAATTATTTATTGTTAAAAACAAACAATTTTACAGCCGTGACGGGATCCTGTTTCTAAATCAGGTTGTTAATTATTACCAATGAAATATAATATTAACCTTCAAATTATCGACTTACCATACTTGTATATGATATGAGTTCCCTGATTAGATTCAAGAATTGTACTGCAGAAAAGTGCAGTTTGGCATTTCATACCACCTATCCCTTACATAGTAAAATCTACCAACATAACAACGTATTTGTGTTTTGGTTATTGGACATATGAGTCTACACTTGAAACTGTATATGCTGAAAAGGATTCACGAATTCAATGTAATTGATCATAATTTCACATTGAAGTCAAATGTACTGTTCTGGGAAAAAAAAGTCCATTAAAAACCTTATAAACAAATTTGTACATGGTGTTGCTTGACTGTGAAATTGACTTAAATTTATTCATGCTGATGCTCACCATGGCAAGTTTAGTGTGCGTACACGGCAGCAGGGGACGTTGGAATTTCCGCTGGGATCCAACAGCTCCGGCCAGAGGAGGCGCCGAGTATGCGGCGCAAACGAAATTAATCGTTTCTACCCATGAACACAGCTCCTTTGAATCACTAAACATAAAAAATGCTTGTTAGGTAGGAATGTATCTTTTCCCTAGTCTATATCTTTTCAATATTTTAATATTTTACTTCTACATTACACTGATAATTATAATGAATTTAGTCATATTTTTTAAAAACATGCAGTGTAATAAAATTACCTATTTTAGATTGGATAAGATTAGGAATGAGTACATAAGAGGAAGCTTGAAAGTGGCACCTGTGGTAGAAAAGATGAAACGAAATCGTTTGTTCTGGTAAGGACATGTTTTGCATAGAGAGGAAACGGATGTAATAATGAAAGTTTTTGGTATGAATGTGTTATGTTGGAGAGGAAGAGAAGGACCAAAGAACCAATGAATGCATTGTGTGAGAGATGATATGCAGTGTAAGGAAGTGAATGATGAGTTAGCGTATGACTGCAATGCATGGAGAGGACTGACATACTTAGCCGACCCCAAATAGAGTGGGAAATGAGCAGGACAATAAATGGATGACAAAACTTACCTAGTCTGGAACAAATATTCAGCTTGATCTGCGGTCTGCAATCTGAACACATGTTGTTTTTTCGTGTAATCAGTCGCTTTGGTAGCGAGTGCGTGGTGTATCCTTTAAATAATAAATAAATACACAATTTACTTATTGGTTCTGCTTATGTACTTAGCCAGTCTCCAGCTGAAAGACTAGTAAGTTAATATAATGTTCAACCAGGAAGAGCTATAGCACTTTATACTTTATCTAAATTTCATAAGCGAAATTAATAAATGAATGCAAGTTATAAATGTAGTATATGTAATTAATATAAATTACGTTTTGTAGAAGTCGTGATAATTTAATTTGTAAAATGTAGCCTCTGTTCGGCCCGAGGAAGAGCGTGTTTGATCCCGGTTTAATAGGTGTTTTCAAATCAACACTTGCCCAGTAAGGTAGACCTCACAAAAAGAGAAAGCCAAAATTTATCTTTTTGTGTGAGAACGTAGAGATACGTATGTTTTTCGTTTTTATTTATATACTTTACCTAATAGCATTGTGCAAGTTGTCTGACATCTGGCTTCGTCTGAAACCGTGCTCATCTTTGTGTAGATATAGTACCAGGTCCCTAAGTGTGCAGTAGAACATTTTCCAACCTCGTCGGCCGAATGGCGCTAGTAAAGAAAATTTACTCATTTAAATGTTTTTTGTATTGTCTTAGAATTTTGGGATAACAATAAATTATAAGATTTATTATAATATTTAGTAGTCAAGTTTAATATTACGGTAATCAAATTTAGGAGCTTGTAAGAGAGAAAAAAACCCTCACTATTGAAAAATAGAAATACTTCGTCTTTTGATAAGGATAACCTTTCAATATTTAAACGGTATTACGGTCCCTGGTTCGATTTGATTTTTATCGATTGATTGTCGATAAATAAACTCACTTTTTTTTCCATTAGCATCGACACAGCACTTCCGCATGACGTAGCCTTTCTTGTATTCAACTGCGCGACTCTGATCAGGAACGTCAAGGAACGGGTTGCTGCCCACAGGTGCACTACGAGCCTCCGTTGTGGCAGCTTGATTTGCTTCGGCGTCACTGTTACACAAAAAATAATTATTAGCAACTAATTTAAAAAAAACTACACAACAAGTTATCATATGTTTCTAAATTCGGCTACAAACTTAGTTTTTCGTACAATTATGAAAGATGGAATAAAAAAAAAATAAAAACAATTTCAGTTAAAAAACAGAGTTTTCAATAAATATTTGAAACAGAATAGATGTTTGAAAACTATGATATATAATCCAGGCATACACCTCCATAGACTTTTTATATTAAACATGTTAGTAGCATTAGTAGGTTCTACATAACAACGTATGTATAATCGTAGTAGTCTATGAGCCTTAAAGTTACGGCATTTTTCATTATTATATACCTAAAACCACGTAGCGGGTAACTTACAGCGCCCATTGCAGCGGTTGCGTTCGTATCGCATGGTACAGGTGTTTTAGCGTGTCGCGTGGAAAGTTCTCTCCGTCGTTGAGGTCTGCGAGATTATCGATAAACTCCGCACACGTCATGCGCCTGAACGCGCCGCCAGCACTTCCTCCACCGTGCAGGTCCGTGTTCAGTAGCATAATCGCGCAGGTCAACGTGTGAACAGCGTCTGTAAACGCAATGGGCAAATTTTAGTTACTTTTCTCTTTTTGTTTCAATCAACAAAGTGTTAAATTTTACATAATATTCATTTCGTCATTCATATAAGTGTTATGCTCGTAAAATAACAAAGTAGTCTAAATTAGACTGATATACACTGATTGAGATATATGGTGTAATGTATCCCACCAGTAATTTTTCTTCTAATCAGATCATGATAACATTTGCACAATTGTGTTGAGGACAAATCAGTCTCTACCAGGTTAGACAGGGAGAGGAGGCAATAGTGTTTCACTCTTTAACTGTTTGGGCATCTTATACACATTAGAGGAGTTATATTTACCCTGAGAGTTGAAGGAGCCCGGGTTGCACTCAAGGTAGCGGCGAGAGAAATGTACCAGCACTCGCTCCCTCTCCTGCGTCTCACCGCTGAGCGCGAAACGCGCGAGGAACGCGCGCAGCGCCTCGTCGAGCGTCGTACCGCTGAACTCGAAGTGCTTCACATACTCTTCGGCCACAGCGCGCGAGAACTCGTTGCTATGTTACAAAAAAAATTATACGTCACACCAATTGTGCCAAACATCGGAGCAATACGATTTATATCAAAGTGTATCCAAATTTAATTAGTGATTTACATATAAAATATATCTGACAGACACTTTTATCATCATGTAGTTCTCTATATGCAACATATTAATGCACAGACAAAATATTTTGTATGATTAATTGGTAAACTTACTTTTTACTTAAATGCCTAGACACATCGGACTTTTTGAAGCCGTCAAGGTGATATAACCTCTTAGCAAGTCGCTCCGCCGAAGGTATATCCACAGCCTTAGGACTGTAATGGAAAGAGTGCAACGAATCTCCATCGGAACCCTCATCAGACCCTCCGTCCGATCCACTACCTAACTCCTTGAAAAAGAAAATGTATATTGTTTAAACACTTAAGTAAATAATTTTTGTATGAACTTACATTATTTTGAGACATTTAAACATAAATTTAAGTTTGATTTGGATAATACAGACTGCTACACTTCAGTGGCAATGAGCAGATTACTCATCAAAGTATAGGCTGATGGGATATTAATTTGCATTGCTTATATTGTGGCATTTATGGTGGAGATTTAAACAACGTGATGATGAAGATTGTGCCCTTTTGTAGACTAATTTGAATGATAATATGTCAGTGTAGGTTTTCTTCTGTAATATTTTGAAACTCAAAGGCTAAAAACTTACTTGATATCCTTGATTTTCAGGTGAGGTACAGCCATTTTCTTTACCATTTTGCGTAAAGTTACTATTGTTATTATTATTATTTACACTATCACTGCCATTCATACTTTGTTTTTCGGGTCCTTTCACTTGTATCACTATTCTATAATCTTTATTGTGTTCACCATTGAGTGTAACATCACTGTCTTGATCGTTAGAGTACGAGGAGTTTGACTTAGCCCGTTTGTGACACGGCTCCGATACCAATATAGTCGAATCAGAGTCAGATGGATCAGAAAGCTCCATACGGGGACACTCGCGACCTGTATCAAACATGTCGTCCTGATCCTGGTAATCTGGACTAGATATATTCGATATAGCCTCAGATAAACTCATGTCACCTGAAAATTTAAATTACTCAATTAATAATTAGTCTTTTATTTTATAAAAAAAATAAATACTATTAAATTCTGATTGCATCGAACTGCATTAGTTATTAGTGTACTATAGATAATATGTAAGAAGAACACACAAATTGTATGTTTCAATTTAGAATATCTGCTTGTAGCTTCTGAATGAGGGTGGCGTACCCGATGTCCATCATTATGGGATCAGACAAATCTATCAGTTAGAACATCTCGTGAACTTCCTATGTATTGACTGACTGACTGACCGGATCTGCCTTGAATATTTATATTTGTATTTTTTTATTTTATAAAAAGGCTCTTTCGGTTTTACTTTTTTGATATTAATCTGGTTATAAAAAAAACTCAAAGAAAAAAATACGAATGTACTTTATTACTTAAATTTTTATTTTGAATGCGTTTTGTTTTCAATATAATTTTTTTTTTGTTTGTGCTGTTTTTAGTTGACTACTACTTACCATTTAGAGGGCGGTGTGAGTGCTGGGAGTGTTGCGAGGTGGAAAGTAGGTGGGGCGCACGGTGCGTGGGCGTTGCTCGCGACGACATTACCGAGGAAGACACGGATGTCGGCGAGGCGGGCGAAGACGACCTGCCTCATACAAAACACCATGACTTAAAAGAAGAAGCAACAGTGAGTTACTACTGCCTTGATGTGGGCATATTATAGCAGCCATTCCTTCAAGTAACGTGTTCAAATAATGGAAATTTTAAGAAAAATATATCAGGTACTGATACACAGAAATTAAAAAAAAAAATATTTTTTTCTCTTATCTATAAAGATCATGCAATATTCGAAAAGTTTACATAATTTTGTATGCCGTAAAATTAAAGTTTAGATTTACTTTACATAATTTAATATTTTGAAAACCTGTAATATTTTTTTATTTAACAAAGTCTTGTATAAATTCCAGATGCCCTGATCCGCTTAATAATTTATATTGGGTGTATGTACAAAAAGATTTTAAGTGTTCCAAAATCTAAAAGAGGATAAATAGTTGCATATGTAATTATAATGAACATAAAGTATGGTTACCGCTGCGATATGCCGTCGGAAATGGATGTGGAGTTGGAGGTGGCGCCCGATCCGTTGCAGTGTGTGCGTTCCGATGCACACGACACTGGCGCGTTGTAGGTCCACACGATCCTATCGGATACATAGACAGTATTGTACTTGTGCAAATAACTAAGCAAACACGTTATAGGTATTAAAATGCATTAAATGCTTCTGCGATAAAATAAAATTGTTCTGGGTGGGTCTCGTGTATATTTTGTTGATGGTAGAATTTTTGAATCCCTTTATCATCACTCATCGCTCTTTCAACATAATAGAATGGCTGTGTTCTCGCTGTTTTTATGTAAAAGCTAGAGTAGTAATTGGCGATTGTGGTTTGAGAGAGACAAGCACGCTTTACTGTATATGGCTACATTGTCACTTCACACTATGTGAAATAAAGATCAAATGTTTCAAAAGCATGTGCATTGTAAGCAAAACGATTTCTAGGTGCTGCAGTGCAAGTTTACCTGTCCCGTTCTAGATCTGAATCGGACCTTGGACCGGGTGTGGCCGAGTCAGGCCGTGCGTCGAGGAGTGTGTTCAACGATGACGTCACGTCCTCCTCCATATCCACTGCTACGGCACTCAATGAGGACTCCTTCTGTAATGTATAAACACCATAATTTCCTTATATCTAATTTATACACATTATTTACTCACGTCTTTCATTTAAATTTGTTTAGTGTCTAATCTAATCTAGAGAATATTGAAGGATCTTTTTATAAATCATGTCTTTAAACATACTTGAAGGTGATCCTCTGAGCGCGATGTTCGCACGACGTTTTGCGCACGAGAGTTCATTTCACCGCCCGCCTGTCCGCCGCCTGCGGGAGATGCAGGCTGCGAGATGAACCTGGAGATTTCACATATTACTAATTAGTCTTCAAATTATTTTCATATGAAAAATAGCTTCTCATTTATTCCGCATCATAGTCATACCATATATTTCAGCATAGCACTCATTACCACCATACATACCATACACACTGATATTGCTTTGCTGCCCCAATATAATTTTTTTTATCAATACATCTTATAAAGAGGAAATTTAATACACAAGTTATTTTGGAATTAACTACCAATAATCCCTCAGCACGGTACAACGAAGCAACGGCATATAGTATAATATAAACTTATTAATTTTGGCGAAAGGTTAATATTATATTTTATCAATGCCGTTCGTACTTCCCTGGTTTGAATGTGCTTTGATAAGTGACCAAATGATACAAACATGTTAAAATGTCAAACACGAATAAAAGTTATAAATACACAAACGCATTTCGCATGAGCATGTTTCGCTCTTAATTTCATTTCAATACTTAACCTACTTTTAGAAATAAGTAACATATTTTTCCTTATGAACTTTAAGTTTCCGAAGTTAGTGACCTAAATTAGGTTTTTTTTAAAAAAAAATGCATTTAGCTTTTCACATTCTGACATAAATGTATGATGTTTCTGATATAAATTCTGACATATCTTAATCGATACTTAAAAGAACATACATTTTATTTGCATGGTCTGAGACCAGGCCAGTGTCGGGTGAAGAGTTGTGCCTCTGGGAGAGCTCCACGCGGGCCGCGAGCCGATTCTCGCTTGGCGAAGCCGGTGTCGAATTATATCTGGATATTATTATTAAATGTCAGTAATTATCACTTAATCTAAATCTTATCTGAAGTGTAATAAATCTATTCAACGGCTTCTTCAATTCAAAACATAGCATATATAACTAATAATGGGAATTTACTATAGAATATTTTACTATTTGTAACAAGTTCACCACCTTAATGTTACATTAAATAAAAAATCGGCTACAGTTTAAAATTTTTTCCATGGATATGATATGGCAAATTTTGACCTTGAAACTTTGATAAAAGTCTCTATAAAAATATCAGTATTTTGTTTTCGTAATCAACGACAGGCTCTGTTGTCAAAATGAATATATTGCTTAGTTTTCAGAAAAAGTTGTTTGTTTGTGTATATTTTTAAATAAAAATAAATTACCGGAACATGCCGTCTGACTAAGGAACTGAAGATGGTCAACAGGAATTTGTATTTTGAAATAATTAGGTAACGTGGTGGCGTGTCTAAAATCTACAAATAAATTTTTACCTGTGATAATGTGTTCGGTGTGTCGGCGCGTGATGATTATGATGGGGGTGTTCCACCCTCGACAAGTTGAGCATCAAATCGCCCGTCATCATATACGCTTCGAACTTAGGCTGACTGATCCTACCCCTTCTAACCCTGTCCTCTGTGAGCAAAGCTTCACAGCTGTCACCAGACTGTACTCCCGATCCGTTAGTGGACGAGTTACTCGACGAATTGCTGTTAGAATTACTGTTGGAGTTACTCGAAGGTGGCGAGTTTGACCTGCGAGGAAACAAAACTTGTTCTTACTTACATATATATAATAAATAAATTAACGAAATACAAATTCAATATAGATCGAAATGTGTTTGACACATTATCAAGTTTAAACGCAAATATTTTTTTCTGTCTTTCCCCTTTTCCCAATTAATTTCTTGGGGTTGGGGCAGTGTGTCAGTCTCCACCTGTACTAAACACACTGCTGAGGTTTTTGGCAATGGTT
>DWHU01001477.1:0-12430 GCA_018247975.1 Parides photinus | reverse complement strand
ACCTACCTACCTACCTACCTACCTACCTACCTACTCAAATTGTCCCATCTCCTCCCCCTCCTCTTGCTCCGGGCATGCTCTAAATGTTATACTTATGGTGGGACCAAATGATCAAGATTCTGTTATCTTCATTTTGATAAGAAGCAGACAATATAAATATCTTTTGAGCGGGGATATCGAAAAATTGTATCGCCAAATGCTAGTTCATGAAAATGATAGAAAGTTGCATCTAATTCTATGGAGAGAGTCACAGCCCATTCAAACATTTTAATTAAATACTGTCTCTTACGGAGCAGCAAGTGCCAGCTACAAGAGCACACGTTGTCTTTGGCAGATTGGGGATGAGCTTATCAATACAGAGAGAGTTTTACGTTGATAACCTCATAACGGGTTGTGTCGATGAAAATCAATTAAAATATATCCAAAAAAACAGTTACCAAGGCTTTACATGATGGTTGTTTTAATTTGAGGAAATTTAAAAGTAATTTACCTAATCTAATTGATGATGCAAATTCACGAAAAATTCTTTTCTAATTTTTCAATAAAAAAAAAAAAAAATAGAGTCATCAAGTACTCTCGGACTCAATTGAAATCTAAACAATGATTGTTTAAGTTTTCCTATAAAAAACTTATCTTGAACTGGCAAAATAACTAAGAGGTACATATTGTAAAATTCGTTCAGAATTATTGACCCGTTAGGACTTCTTAGTCCTATTATTATACAACCTTAAATACTAATTCAGAGGTTATGGCAGCAAAAGGTCGACTGGGATCAGCTTGTACCAAATAATATAAAAGAAAAATGGATAAAGTTTTGTGAAAATTTATTATTTATTCAAAGTATTCAAATTCCTAGACCGGTATTGTGTGAACTTCCGGAATCTATCGAAATACATACGTTTAGTGATGCTTCCTTAGTTGCTTATGGTGCATGCGTATACATAAGATTAAATAATAAAGACAATGAGATTACAGTGAATCTATTGTGTTCAAAGTCGAAAGTAGCGCCTGTAAAACCCACAACAATGCCTCCACTTGAGCTTTGTGCTGCGTTGCTTGCTGCCAAGCTCACTGAAACTGTAGTGGATTCCCTACGTTATAAATCTAATCGTTTTATTCATTGGTGCGACTCTAGTATTGTGTTAGCATGGATTAATAGAGACGCTTCTTAACTTAAAACTTTTGTATCTAAAAGCATCAATGAAATTCAGGAAAAAACTTTACCTTTTTACTGGCGTCATGTTCCAACCGATGTAAACCCTGCAGATCTCATATCTAGGGGGGTTAATGCTGATAAATTACCATTACTGAAACTGTGGTGGAACGGCACAGACTTTTGGTCGATGATGAAAGAAATTGGCCTACATTGAATTCAAATAAAGTTCATGAAAACTTACCTGAAATTATGTCCAATACAGCTATTTTGTCAGAATCTATAACTAAATTTGAAAATTTCTCTAAGTTAAATCGATTACAAAATACATTAGCATATGTCAAAAGATTCATCTATAATTTAAGAAATGAAAACATTTAACGTACAAGTAATTTTTTATCCCTAGAAGAGCTACAAGATCCTTTTAAAAAGCTTTGTATTCTTGCTCAAAAACAGTCATTACAAATTGATTATAATTTATTATTAAAAAATAAACCAACTTTTGCACTTGCTTTTTAAATTTTGCAACTGCAAGAGTCTGTGTGGCCGGCAATGGCAGACATTTAGCTAGACTAGTACTTTACTGTAAATAAATGTGTTTTGTGTAGACGTGCTAGTGGCAAAACTCTAGTACCTAAAATGGGCGATTTACCACCCGAAAGTTTATTACCGGATTTTCCTTTTTTTGTCGGTCGGCATAGATTTTGCCGGCTTTTTATATTTTAAATCGTAAAGGAAGAGGCAGTAAATTGGTAAAACGTTATTTATGTTTGTTTATATGCCTGTGCTATAAGTGTGTTCACTTAGAGGCTGTCAGCGAAATGACTAAAGATGCATTTGTTATGACACTTCGTAGGTTTATTGCTCGTAGAGAAAGGCCACTGAAATTCATTGTGATAATGGGCGTAATTTTGTAGCAGCTACTAAGGAAATAGGTGATTTTTTAAAGTCAAACTAAGAGCCTATATGTCATTTTGCAAATCAAGAGCGTATTCGATTTGTTTCCACACCAGCGTATGCTCCTCATTTTAGTGGTATCTGGGAGGCCGGTATCAATCAATTATCAAGTCCGCAAAATTTCATATAAAGCGTGTCCTAGGAAATAGTCATATCACTTTTGAAGAAATCTTAACATTATTTTCTCAGATAGAGGCTATGTTAAACAGCCGCCCTTTGTACCCTTTGTCTTCTTCCCCTGATGACTTCCTTTCCTTCACTCCAGGGCACTTCATCATAGGAAGACCGATCACTGCAATACCATCACCTAATCTGAGAGATTATAAAGAGAGCTGGTAACATTTCTGGGAGCGATAGCAGAAGGAATATATTTGAGAGCTACAACAACGAACAAAATGGAGAAAAAATACTGCCATACAGAAGATCGGCGATCTAGTTATCATCCATGAAGAAAACACTCCGCCGCTAAAATGGAGACTTGGAAGAGTATCTCGCTTGTTCCCGGAACCCGATGGTATTACAAGAGTAGCAGACATCAACACTTCGCGAGGATGCGTTCGACGTCCTCTAGTCCGGCTATGTCCTCTGCCAACAGCTGAAGATGCCTGAGTTGAAAGACACCTTGCAACGGGCGGGAAGATGTTCCAGCTGAAGACGCCTGCGCATTTAGTGGCAGCAATTCGCACCACGTAAGATTTGTTGCCATTGACTTTTGACTTAATTCATTCGGCTACCAACTGTCAGAATGTGCGCGTGGGCTGGTTAAATTCAGTATTTTAATATAATAAAATAACTTTTTGTAACGTCTATTGAGTTTACATTAAACTTCATTATGCCGCTAAAACAGTTATATTTTTTTTATTGGCATTAATAGGGAAAACAATTTGTGATTGGATTAAACCATGGATTATTTTGTAAATAAGTATGCATATATTATATGCGTATAGTTGTGAAATGTTTAAGAGTTTTGTTTCCTGGTATATAGTTTCACTGGGCGTTAAGTAATCATAGTTATGTAATATTTTTATGATTTTATTTTGAAGGATTTGGGCGGGATTTATATTTGTTTTATTTTCTGTACCCCATACTTCAATAAGGTAGAGTAGGTGAGGTTTTACAAGTGCATTGTATATTAATTTTCTACATTTGTTTGGAAGGTGTTTGGAAGTTAAATAAATAAATAATCCTTTCCCTCCCTACTCCCGGCCCCTCGCCTCCTCATGAGTATGATCGACTAGAAAGTCACAGGCAAGCAGAGAAAGAAAAACCCGGTGAGCTTAAGGGTCAAAAAGAGACAAGATTTTTGTCTATTATAGAAAATAAAAAATTAAAAAGACTTTTATTTAATACAAACAAGTGTACACGGAAGTTAATACATCAAATATAAACATGATTAAACATTATTATGACATGACAATAGATGAAGAAACATTGCAGAACAATTAATTAAATAAAAATGCTTTACAAGTGAAGTTTACCCGCCCGTGAATCCGTGGTGTTGACTCACGAGGAAGTTATCTACACTGTACTGAGTTTTGATACGATACAGTTAATAAATATATATAAATGTTCAGGATTAAACACATAATACAAGCATCCGACATTGAAAAGGACGATTTGCAATCATTGCAGTTGACACCGCAGCGCGGCCGCGTCGTGTTGCGGTGCTAGCGCGCGGTGACTGCTCCACGTTGTGAAATGTGAATTACCAGAGCCCCGAGTCCGTCCGCCCGTCGACACCTTCCATTTTACCAATAGTTACAACATGAAAAAAGTAAATACATACTTGAACAAAAATGCTATATATACCTAACATTAATTATAAGCGGCTCGGCTGGTTCCGGCCTGTGCCCGACCGGGCCTGCAGTGCGCAGATACGTTAGGGCAGAGGATAAATGGTTTGTAAGTGAACTTGCGCCTTCGCGTTGTCCTGGTGTCCGTCATGGTGCTGCAGCAAAACAAAAACATTTCTGACCGGAAAGTCGCAAACCAGCTGCCCCTGGCACCACTGACCGACTTTCACTGTTCGAGACAGGTTTAAATCTTTCTCTGAAACAGTGAACCAGATTTTATTGCAATTTTTTGCTCTATCGTTCAATTGCGATAATTTGTTTCTGGCAACCTTAGTTTTCATCACGCAGTCTAAAACGAAGGCTTCGTCTTCTTTGGTAAAGAATCCAGTCGGCGGCTTACCTGTGGGCGATAGTGGTTTATTCTCTACACAGGTGGCGCCACGCGGCACCGTGAACTTCTCGAGTTTCTCGTCGGTGGCCTTTCTGATGCCGTCGGGTGATATGTTCGTCTTTTTTCCAATATACGAATAAAATTTAGAATTTTCGTCCTGATTAAACACCAATTTTTCATTTCCACCCGCTTCTTTAAAGTAACTCTTGGCGGGATCTTTTTTGTCCACGTGGTATTCCAATATTATCGGGTCTCCGTCATATTCTCTTCCGGTTGTGAACATTTCATTTCCTTTTTTATTTTTCACTACAATTTTCTTACCTATGGCTTCTGATAACATAGCTAATCTAATCTTTGGATCGCCCTTGTAGGATATGTGAATTTCCGGGTGACCAGGATTTTTGTTCTTATAACCTCGTTTTCCTTCTGAGCTAGTGATATACTGCATCGCGTCTAAATAATTCTTTGCGTAATATTCAGCACCGCCCTTCAAAGCAAACACAGAGTTTTTACACGTCTCTAGTAATTTAATGTCGTTGAGTTGCGTCGCCAAAACTTGCTGATTGTTTCTCAAAATGTTAATAGTTTCCTTTTTGAGTTCGTTTGGATCTTTATTACACAGTTGCGCGACGCAGTTGAAAGCGCACATGTTGTCGCCCGCTCCTGTTACTAACGGTTCGTTTTGTCCGAGTAATGTGAAATGTCCAACGGAACTTCCATTGTCATGGTATTGAAGTTTAATGGGGTCGCCGCCTTGATTATTACGCACTGGGAACATAAGGTCACCGTTATGATCATATACTTCTATAGGTTGATTAGCAGCTTTACTCAGAGCTCCTAAATGCTCAAGACTTATCGGTCCCCCAGTTTCGACCCCGTCAATTATACTTTTCACCTCATCAGATTCTTCTTTACTTAGCTTATCAGTTTCAGTTTTAGAGGAAGTGCCCTCATAATTGCGATTATTATTGTCACATATCCGTTTAGCAGCCCTATATTTTTCTGTATTTAGCTCCAAGGATTTGTTAATTTCAGAAGATAAACCATCAATAGAATAACTGACAGCCATTTGCGTTATTGGTGAAACTATATTTCCTTTCATTATTTGAATCATGTTAGAAGAAACTGCACCGGCAAATTCATTAGATAAATCTTTTGAAGTACACCGTCTTGCTTTTTGCTGCACTTGTTCAACTTTCATTCTTACCTTATTTAAATCAACATCTTGGTCTTTATCATCTACCTTAAACGTTGTCTTCGGCTCATTTTCGATGTTTTTATTATCGTCTCCTTCCAATGTTTCAAAGGAACAATTTTCGTCTCCTTTTAATTCAATTTGATCAATTTTCTCATTAAAATTTTCAATAAATTTACTAGTGAACGCAACGAAGTCTACTGACCCTTTAAGAATTGTTATGATTTTTTGCACTGTTCCCAGTCCTAAATTTCCTGAAATACAATTCGCAGTATGTAGGGCAAGTGTTTTTATTTCGCTGTTTATTTTCGGAGCTAGTAATTTATAACCAATAGCTCTTACTTGATTTTCAAATGCGTTGTCTTTATTTTTTTCATCGAGCTTTAGCAGGAGTTGTAATTTAGAATTTTCATTGAAGTGGTTTTCTATAGGAACTCTTACTAATTCCAGAATGGCCTCTTCTAGTTTCGGTATTAAACTTTTATCGATTCCATAATTTACTAACTCCGTCACTATTTCCTTGCTAACTCCCTTTGCTAATTCAAAACCGAGTTTTTTAGCGGCAATTTTAAATCCTTCGGTAGTAGCTTTATTAAAAGCTTTAAAACCTGACGTAGCAATGTTCCTAACACCGGAGTAAGCGGTACGGGCAACGTCTTTAATCGCCTTGAGACCAGCACATACAATGCTAACGGTTAAACTAATAATTTTCATCAAACCCCATGTGGCCCAATTAAAATCTCGGTTTATGATTCCATCTTTTACAGCCGTAATTATATCGCTAACTCCTTCTGATATTAAACCCATTCCAATACTTGCTCCAGTACCCAACGAAAATACAGTTATAGCTGCACCAATTATTAACTGCCCGAGACCAATACCTAGGAGAGCAATAACAGAGCGCCAATCTATAGGTTTAACTTCAGAAATCTTAAAACCTGGAAGCCAACCGTTCCTCTCAAATTCTTCTAACTCATCTACATATTTAACTTTATCAGCTTTAGGTATGAAATCTTCCGGTAATGGTTCTATTTTTAAACTTCGATCATTATGTAACGCTCTTCCAATTACTCCAATATTGTCTCTATCTTCTTCAAGTTTGCTTTTTAATTCTTCTATTTTAGTTTTGGTTTCTGGCGGAATATCTTTTGTTTGTTTAAGATGAGTTTTTAGTTCGTCCAACTGTTTATCGATAGAATCAGTATCGGGTCCAATTGCCATTTCAATGACATTTTTTTGTAAGTAGTACAGATTCAATTTATTTGTGAGTTGTTCTGAAAACACATGATTTTTTGAAGCCGTTTGTAATAAATGCAAATCGTTTTCTCTCGCTTGAATCAATTTTCGTGCATCCTGAAAATCGCTGACTGCCTTTCGTATGTAACATTTACTTCCACTAACATTGCCGCCGTAAAGTTTTAAGTAAGCCCAAGCTCGATTGTAAAAAGCATTTTCCGCAAAATTTCGATCCAAATCTATAGCCTCAGTATACTCAACAATGGCTTCCTCAAATTTGTTACATTTTAAATATTTATTGCCAATTTCTACGTGTAAATATGGATTTTGGATTAGCTTACCCCTCTTATCATTAGTTTTAAGAGAGTCTGCCAGTTTTTGAAATTCTGTTTCAAATTCGTCATCAGTTTTGTTCTCGTGTAACTTTAACCATATAGAAAATTGTTCTTCTACAGACTTCATCTCAGATTTTTTAGCAAACGAGTTACGCCCTTCAATTAAAGTTAAAACATTGCAAAATTGTCTGAAAATTTTATCCTTGACTTTAATTTTCCGAACAGTGGCCATTGCACTATTAATAGATGATTTCTCCAGGTTCGAACGAGCCTTCTTGATATCAATAATATTGCACGAATTACTGTTTGAAATGCATAAAATTAGTTGACTGGTACCCCGGTAACCTTTTCGAGACGTTCTGCCGATATTTTGTTCTTCCACTCTTGAGTTTTTCGGAACAAATGTTAAACACACATGTAATCCACCATTTTTTTCTACTGAACTTTTTAACTTGATGTCAGCTCCCCGCCCGGCGATGTTTGTCGTAATTACGACGTCTCCGGGACCTAAAGGAGAGGATATTGTCTCTGCATCGCTCTCCGTTTTATAAAGTTTTATTTGAGAATCGTAGCGAAAACGTTCTTTAAAAACTTTGGCCAGTTCTTCTGTCTCCCTTATAAAATTCATAATAATTAATACCGCACGGCCGTGTCTCAACTTTTGAACACAATTTCTTGCTATTTCAAAATACCAGCTTTCGGTGTCATTTAATATTACAGGTTGAAGCGTTCTATGTTGTTTAAGTTTAAATGGGGGCATTGTTATTGTATCTACGTCGTAAGTAACCTGTAAGAAGTTTTTCGTGTTCGCGTTCCCCAAGGTACCAGTCAACCCAAAGACAGAAGAATAACGTGTAAACAAGGCGACGTTCGATATAAAGTTAGACGTATAATTTTCTGGTTGCAATTTGGCCCCATGTTTTATTTGTAGAAACTGATGTAAGCCGTTACACCAATGACTATTTTTTTTTAATACGCCGGTGTTATTAACATCCACGATAGTAATTTTTCCATTATCAAGTACGTAGTCTTCATCTTGTACGTAATCAAAAATAGATTCTATAGCGCTTTCAATCCAATCACCTACTTGTATTTTTGATATAACTTCACGTAAATGTTTTGGGATTGTAATTTCTGGATAGTTGTCTTCAACCTTTTCGTCCCCACTATCACGAATCAACTTTCTTATGTGACTTTCCGTACATTTTACAATAAACTCTCTTTTACTCCCTGGAATTGGAATATCACGATACTTAATCTCTTGCTTAACGTTTCCATCTTCTTCAAAAATTTCATCTTCCTCTCTAAAGTAAACGACTCCATTTTTTTCTATTAAAGCCGAGGCAACAGCATTGACCTGAATATAAATTACAGCCAATAAAGTTTCTAAATGATCCATGGCAGGCATATCGCAAGATAGTTTAAGGATCCAATTATTACCATCAATAAGCATATTATCAACCTCATCAACTAACGCGACATCAAAGTTACGTCCTTTTCGTTTGCCAGTTTTACGAAATTCATCTAAAAGTACATCTGCTTGGAAAGAACTATTAGTACCATAAATAATATCACAATTATAGTTTGCGTTGGATGCGTCGATATTGTGCGTAGCAGTTATACCGCAGACTTCAAAGAACTTGTTAAATTCCACAGATTGCGGTACAGCTAGAACAGGCGAACTTGTATATACGTCAATCTTATGTCCCGCTAAAGCTTTAAAAGCTGCTGCCATTGCGATAATTAACGTTTTACCTTCACCAGTATTAACTTGAATCAATCTGCCTTTTCCAACATTAGATTTTACTACAGATATTACTGTGAGCAGCTGCACGTCCCGGACTTGTAAATTTAGTGTAACAAAAGCTGCCCGCTTAAGCACGGCTAATTTTTCCGCGTCTTGTACGAAATTTTTTCGTACTAACAAAGCCCATGACTTTATTTGTTCTTTACACCATTCACTAATACATTTTTCGTTTGGAAAAAGACAAGAGTTATCTAGGTATGCAGTTTGAACATCAATAAATAAACCAAGTAAATGCGGCGTGAGTTCTGAATTATAGTTTTCCACTTCATCGATTATTTGTTGGGCAGACTTTTCGTATGTACCTGGAAAAGAATGTTCCACGACGAGTCTGTGCAGCTTTTGGATGTAATTCTTAGAATTGAACTCTTGAATCAAATTGCGAAATTCATTTTCAGTGAATTCTATATTATATTCTTCTAGTATTTCCAAGGCGTTTAAAACTTCCACTAAATTCACAGGTGTTTTAATGTTTGAAATCATAGAGTGTATTGGGTCTAACAGTTGCTCCGTCACTTTAGTCAAAAACACTCTCGCAACCGTACAATTGAATGCGTATAGTAAATCACAGAATTGTGTTTTCTGGTGCAACTCGCACTTCAGGTTTGGAATGAAGCAATTGCAATTCATAAAAATCTTACTTAAATTCTTATAACTCGTACTGTATTCTGTTTGTTCGTAAGTTTCATAATATGGAAAATAAACATTTATGATACGTCTAATCATTTTAAAAAAAAGTTTATACTTCAATGTTTCAATATCTTCGTGGAAATCCAAACCCACCAAGAAGTCTATCAAGTCCGGTCTATCGATGACGTTGTACTTTAACATGTCCACAAAGGAAACGACGAGTTCGAAGTTGTCGCTCGCCATCATTTTCATCACAATATTGTGAGTTACTTGCAGCGGAAAGGTTATAATGTATTGCAAAGTATCAAAATAATGTTCTGATAAAAACTCCACAAAATTCCTTTCTGTATTCAAGACCACTTCAAACTTGAACTCATTAATTTTGTCTATAACCGCGTCGACGTTTTGTTCCAGCACATAGAATACTTCGGGGTGGAGTGGAATAACTGCGAGAACGTCTATCGTCAAGTATACATTTGCACCATTAAAGTTCTGAAACGTCACCAACTTCTCCAAGACGTCTTCGGCGCTCCACTCGACCTGCGCCTCGAACAGGAACGCGTGCAGCCGCGCCGCCAGCTCGGAGAGCGCGCGCACGCAGCGCTCGGCGGCGCCCCCCGCGCCCCCCACGCCCCCGCCCGCGCCCCCGCCGGCCCGCAGCAGCGCCGCCAGCAGCAGCTGCCGCCGCCAGCGCGCGCGCGGGAAGCGTGCGAACACGCCGAAGCTGACGCCGCCCGCGCACAGGCAGGTCGCGAACGACTGCAGCAGCAGCGCTTTCTCCTCGACCGGCGACTCGGAGTTCATGAAATCGTTCAACTCGCTAAAGCCTGCATTTTCTATTAACTCCGGATCTATTAACGATAAAATCGCAGTGATGCTGTCATAAACCATTACGCAAAAGTTGTCTGAGAAGCGGTACGAGGTGAGACGTAAACATTTAAAGGCGTATCGTTTCCGCAGCAGCAGTTCGTCGGGGTCGCCCAGCAGCCGGCACTCGAGCGCCGTGCCCTCCAGCAGTGTGACGAAGTGCTCGTCCACCAGCGCGCTGGTGCCCGTGTCGATGAGCTCCCCGTGCACGTGCACCAGCACATCCAAGGACAGTTCCTCAAGTTCGGAAGACGTACTTCTTGCAACTGTGATTGCCGCCATAATTAGTAAAAACTTAAGAAAAGTTAATCACAAACAGTAGCAGCTGAAGGAATATGTCACATCGCTTGTTACTATTGGCTAGTCGCGTTTTGTTTGTTATCTAAAGGAAACACGCGCGAGTGCAGAAAACAAATGTAAAAAGAGTTCAATTTATGAATAGATCTAGATTTAAACTTAATTCTGATTCGTCGCTAGATTCAGACAAAACATTAGCTGAACCGTTTTCTAACAGAAAGTTTGCAACGTTGTCGTGATTGTTGTTAACGGCTTTTACCAGCGCGCTTTCTTCCAAATCATCGCCGTGGTGAACGTCCGCGTGGTACTCCTCCACCAGGAGGCGGACCAGCTCGTAGTGACCGTTAGCGGCCGCGACCTCCAACAGGCTCCGGTTCCAGTTGCTACGATCTTCTACGTTCACGTCCAGCTCGTACTCGTCGAGCAGTCTCCTCACCTGGTCCGCGTCGCCGTCGTCGGCGGCGCGGAACAACTGATCCACTTGTTCAGAATTGAAGTACTGGTCGGCGTACTCGCGGCCGCGCGCGCCGCGCTGCAGCAGCAGCTGGACCACGTCGATGTTCCTGGCGTCGGCCGCCAGCTGCAGCGCGCTGGCGCCGCGCGCGTCGGCCGCGTCCACGGGCGCCCGGAAGCGGTCCAGCAGCAGCAGCGCCAGCTCGCGGTGCCCGAAGCCGGCGGCCACGTGCAGCGCGGTGCGGTCGAAGAATTCCGGATTTTTCAAATTCACATCAATTTCCCCGGAGGAGAGCAACCTCTCCACCTCAGGAATATTGCACTCTTCGACGGCTTCGAAATACCTCTTCTCCAAGTCTCCGCCGCCAGCCGACATCACACCTTCTGTAATTAAACGTTTAATTTATTCGACGCGAGCTTGCGATGCGACAACGCGATTATTAATAGAAGCAGAGTGTTTGTTTTATCAATAGAAAAGGTCTCTCCGACTCACTCTCGCACACACTTCGTTGAATAGAGCTTCGTTTTATATCAGCGTGCTACCAATTTTGACGGCACACTGATGCTGTGGCTGCTCCTGCATCTCAGATCTTTTAAAACGGCATGGAAATAGTGGTTTATGAAAAAAGGACGATATGACAGCTTCGTTATTCATAAATCCATATAATTGCATATATATCGGAGAGAAGCTATGTAATTAATATTATATATGCTATATAATTAATATTTGTTTAAACTAAAATGTTTCCCCGCCGCCCGGTCCGGATGCAGAGTATTGTTATCAAAACAATACCAAACTGTCATCAAGTGTTTTGTGTCCGCGGCCCAGCGGCCCAGCGGCCCACGCCTAGCACGCCCACCACGTCCACCACGCCCACGAAGTCCTTAACACCGGACGACGCAGTCGCTGAGCGCTGACCTGATCACTGCTCCGACACACACACACACAGGTCGAGGCAGGCTGCAGGCTGCAGGCTGCAGGTCACACGGCCGGCGGCACAAGTTGGTGTTTAAAAATAAATACTTAAACACTTACTTTAATTTGTTTAAAAATATAGATTTACAAAGAACTTGGTTGTGGATATAAGATGATGATTGGAATGGAACTGAGTACGGGAAGGGATGGAGAGGTACATTTAGAACTTGGGAAAGTGGGAATTGTAAACAATAATAACTTAATGACTATGATGAGACTTTGGAATGGAAAAATACATTAATAATTAGTTATTGACAAATAATTAGTTCATCATCATCATCATCATCATCAGCCTTTATTAATCCACTGCTGGATATAGGCCTTCCCCAATGTCTTCCACCGA
>DWHU01001476.1:0-12430 GCA_018247975.1 Parides photinus | reverse complement strand
TAAAAAAAATAACATTTGTACTTTTATTTCTAGACATGTTTCAAAAGTGCAAAAATTTTTGGCCCACCCTATATAATAAGTTATAAAAGTTAACAATACTGTATTAACAAACAGTTATCATAACGACGTTCTAGAATCTATTTGTCTAGTTAAATGCAACAAATCTTTGATAGTCTTAGAAACTTACTCGGATCTCTCATAATAAGAAAATGGTCGATAATGCATATTATTCTGTCCCTCTCACGATATGCCTTTTCACAGTAATCAACAAGGCTGGTCACTACAGCTATGCAGGTCGATAACCGTATCAAACTGGACACTGTCGGAAAGTAATCTAAAATACCAGATGCATTCTGCGAACATGAAAGAACCTTCTATATCATCACGTTATTCCTCATTGTTAGAGACCAACTTATTACTTAATACGTGGTGAATAAAATGTTTGTTATATTACCTTAATCTAGTTTATAAAACTAACAGTGTTTATTCGAACTCACCTGTTTAAAAATAAACTACTTTGTCATATAAAAGCAATGAGATGAAAAATGAATATTGTATAAGAAATGTTCGAAAGTGATTTGTGAGATTATCAAACGTAAGATGATAACTTATTTAGAACGATGATTTGTTTGTATTTTTAATATATGTTTATTTTACTTCAAGTTAGGGCAGTTTGTCTTTAATTTAATATTACATGAATGAATTTTAATCCAATTTTTATATTCGTTTGCTACCTTTACTGCTTCTACGATTGACTTGATTAGCTACATTTATCCTGTGTGGGGTAGAGAATAATGTGCAGTTAATGTAATATTTTTATTCATTTTACCTGAAAACCGATCAAAAATCTGATGGCTATGTTTGTAAACCTCACCATGTCGATAAGTAAACTCAAACTGTTTAATAGTATCTGTAAAGTAATTAATGAAAATGTTAATGTATGTCAAACAATATAATTTTTTTATGGCATTTTGTCAAAAGTATTTGAAAAACAACTTTTACAATTTTGTGAGATTGCCATAATAACATTATCATAAGCGTATCGTAATATCTAGTTCTTAAAGAATTGCTCGAAGCCTACATGTTGTCTTAGTTACAAATACGCGTTATAAGCAACGAAGATGCAGTTTTATAGCACAAGTATCTACATAATTAAAATTGAGTTAAAAGCTCCGCTTACCCTCATGCCGTACATTTTATTGATGAAAGCAGTTTGCTCAATCAACAATAGATAACATTTACCAAGCCATTTAATTTCTTGATTAACATCTGTCGCTACGTTCCTCAGACGGTTACGTTGTACGTATTCCACTTTTTTATTTCGATAAAACCAATTAAATTTGAGCGCGCAATCCTCAGCATTTATGTTGGCATCGTCCGTCGTGTAATAATAAGCTAACATTAAATCGCCAATACAACGCAAACGACATTCAATATTCATTACTTGCGATATGAGATCAAGTGTAGTCAAGATTTTTATAAGTAAGTACACGTAGGTAATTGAAAAGACTAAAGGCGCCATCCATCCGTAGTTTATTTGCCATGCAACAAAATCACAGACACTACTCATAATCCAAATAGAAGCGAAAAATATAATCAATTTATTAAGTCTTCTTCTTATTTCTGAATGATAATTCATGTCGATAATGTTATCAATTTTTCCATATTGTTTAAAATATTCAAAACTAATTTCCTGTCCGTATATAAAAACAAAACTTAAATCAACAATGTACTGGCACAAATCGAAAATCATTTGAATAGCATCTGTTATAGTAATGGACGCATCAATTTTGAAATAAAAGTACACAATTTTCCAATATAACGACGAGATGCTCAAGGTAGCGAGGACTAAAGCCATAAATACACATTTAGTTATCAAAAATGAAAGATTTTTGTGGGAAACTTGTTTCTTTTCATTGCAATTTAGAAAAAATAAATTTAAGAGACAATTAAGAGGTTTGCAACTGTCGCAAGTTCTTTTAATGTTTGTATCATTTTGTTCCGTTTCCGTATTAATCTGCATTGTAGTACTTTCTACCGTCGACTGCGTTCATACAATAAATATATAAACTTAATTAATTCAACACGACACGCTATTCGTTATTAATTTCATAGAACATGTTACCTTGTGGATAGAGGAGGTACAATTAAATCGATTATAACATGTATAAAGGATGTTTTCTAATCGTCAATAACACGCTTTTAGATATGTATGTACTATGTAGTAATGATAACTTTAAATAAAAAAAATATTTGAACCGGGCAGGTAGATGTTGTATTTACTTAAATTTTCAAGATATTTCTTATAAATTTAAGCATTTTTTAGTAATTCTAAACGATTCGGATTAAAAAAAAACAGTTGGTTTAATGTTTTTGTGTAGAATCTTGTTGTAACGGATTTCGAAGTCTACATAGAACCAGTTTTTTTAAAGATCGTCCGGAATATACAGACACAAAAAACTATAAAAAATGTAGTTTTTGAATTGTACTTTTATCCATATTTCCTAATTAATATTTTCCATTGTTAATCACAATAGACCTTTGCTGTATTTGGTAAAGTTTCGTTTTAATTTTAGTAATTGACAATTTATTTAAGAACCAATAAAAATATATTGCTGCTGATTACTTAAATATAATGTGTAGATGAGAATGTAATTGACACTAGTGATTGGTAGTTTCCAGGAAAGAATGGTTAAATTCAATCACAAAGTATTGATTTAAATCATATGACTGTTAAAAAGATGTATCGAAAGGTCAACAAAAATAGCAACACCATGTTATAGTAACTCATATTGTATTATTACATTCATTAAACTTGAGTGGTCACGTGTACCACCCTTAACGATCGGTTCACAACTCCAATTATACAAATCGAGTGGTTAGCGTAAAGTAAGTTTTAAATGTATAACTTAACGGATATCATGCATACGTTAGTGGTATATGTAAGTAGTTATTAAAAGTATTTAACAACGTCTTTTCAGATAATTTATAACAACGTAATTTTAGAATGGTGATATTTTTAGATAGCTCAATTTCCTGAAAAAAAAAGAAAAAAATATTGACTCTGAGACTGAGAGTTGGCCAGTGTTAACTGTCTGGCTGATGTCGGAAAGCGTTTCTCTATTCTGTTTAATACATATTTAGATGAAATATCACAGCTGTTTTAGTCCTTACATTTTTTATGTAACCGATCCATATCACCGTGCAGACAAACTTGAAGATAAAATAATAATATAATATAATAAAAAAATCAAACGCCTGCACCTTAAAACAGCCTGAGTTTAAACTCGTTGTGTCTCTAACCACAACGTTTTCATATAATTTTACTAAAAATTTAAATAAAATTGTTAGTATATTTTAGAGTTATATTGTACTTTTAGTTTCTTACTAAATTATGTAATTATCTATTATAATCGCACTTGAAGATTTTTACAAAACATGTGTTGTGTTTAATTATTTTATCTCATTATCGGTAATTCTTATCAGGTATCAACAAAGTTGTTTACTAATTTCAGTAAACATCCTTGTTAAATAGTTTTCTATTAAATGGATCTTTTGTTATGTAAAAAACCCTGTTTTAACAAATCATTAGTAAAAGATTTTTAAGTGAAAGTGACTTCACATCACAATACTAATCTAATAAATGTAATTTAAATATAAAGTATTTTTAGCTTAATAGATTAATAAATCCTTACCACTAAATAGTACAAGTTTGCGTTTTTAACTTTTTATCCATTGATAAGTAATAGGTAGGCTTCAATTTAGATGTTGTAAGTTTAACATGATGACAAATATACGACTTAAAAAAAATATAACTTGTATGAATCCTATTAATACCATAAATGTGAAATTTTGTCTGTGAAGAGGTTTGTTACTCTTTCATGTAAAAACTACTGAATGGATTTAAATGAAACTTTACAATAATATAGCTTACATATCAGAATCAAACATAGGCTACAATTTATAAAGAAATTTCGTAAATTGTCTAAAATGTTAAGTAAGTACGAAAACAATAGATGCGGGGGCAGGGGACAGGCGGTCCAGCGCATGATCGATGAAGTGGGGGAAGAAGTCGCTCATCACTAAGTGCGCGAGCCGGACGCGGGCAGACGTCATTGACAATTGTGTCCATTATGCGAATTTTGAAAGCACTGGCGATTTGCTAAAAACGCATTGTACTTAAAATAATAAGGGCCCCATGTTAGTTATTGACAGATTTTATTTTTGGTTAGGAGTTACACGTACAAAATGATACTTCAGTTTTATTTTAATTACGTAGACAGGTTACTTAACTGTTAATTGTAACGAATAACTTCGTTTTTATTGAAATTATAATAAGTTGTAGGTAGATAAGTAATGGGTCCTTTTTCAGTTGTTTTGGTTCATTTATAACAGTGTTAATAACATAACAACAATAATAATGTAAAATTTATAACAAAAGAATAATTTTTTGCCTATTATTTACTATTTAGCTAAACATAATAATGACTAATGTTAGCAACGTGAAGACCCAGATTAAGGATACGTCGAAACATTTACCATAAAACAGCATCTTCCTTGCACTTAGATCGAGTTGTCATTGTTTCGACTATTCGACGGGCGTAATAAAGTAATCAACGTTATAAGAAAGTACGGGGATTCGGAAGCTTCCCGGGATTTCTGTTGTCCGGCGCACTGCACAGGTCGCCAGTGGGTGGTTTTATTGCACTTTATTGATTGGCATTAAAAGTAATTAAGTTTCTCATGGCCAGCTCTATGTGGCTTGCTCGCGTATTTCCAAAGCGAAGATTTGCATGTTTATGTTAAATGAAAAAATCGTTAAATATAGTTCACAGGAGCAAACTGGAGTAGCTACCTATAGGCCTTTGATTAAGGCTCTGCAGTGCTTATTTACCGTGTCTCTTAACAGTGTAGGTGTATTATGTATAGATTGTGTACACAGGCTTTTCCCACTTATTAAATTTAAATACTCTTTACACTAAGGTTTGCTGGAAGAGAACTCTGTTAGATTTAAGCTCGCCTTTGTACCATTAAAATAAGTTCTCCGTGCTCTATCACATGTACAAAAAGAATAAATAAATAAACAAAATAGACTTGCTACTGTATTTAAAGATTACTTATCTGTGGTGACAATCTTCAAAACGCAAGTTTATGGTCTATCTCAATGAGTAAATGTCAATAAAATTGTGTTGTCAAAAATTTCAGCGTATTGTAAAAGTATATTGTGAAAGAAAACTGTAAAAGTTTATGTTGAAAGTAAATTGTATAAGGGATTTATATTAAACTCATGAAATACGGTAGAAGTAATTTAAATTAATCACATTAAATGGTATAGATTCGGGATTCATTATATAAGAATCACAGAAATTTTATTATTATTGTTGTTATAGAGCCGTATAAGGAATCGTTAGTGATTATTATTAGCAGTATTCTTTTGAACAAAACTTGGTTTATCAAAACTTATAATTTTGTTAGACGACGTTAAAAGAAAATATAAAATTGTCGATTTAAAACGGCGAAAATTAAGTTTTTCTCTATTTTTTTTATGTATGGCTGCAGAATTCGTGTCTATGTCCATAGTTAAGGTCAACGTTTACGAAACAATAAGGAAAAATTAAAAAGCAGTTATAGCTTATTTTAGCATTTTTTGTTTTTCTTTTCAGACTCTTTACAATGGGAGGATGTCGCTGTACTTATCGCAACTGTATGGTGAAGACAGATGGAAAGACTCACATGTTCCATTACCCTGTATTTGATAAAATGAGATGTCATCAATGGTTAATTAATGCACATCGGCTAGAATTTTTTAATTTGAAGGTGTCTCAGCTGAAAAATAGAGTTGTGTGCCAACATCACTTCAAAGATGAGTGTTTTATGAACTTTAAGGTATAGTATTATTGTTTAAAATTTAAATTATCTGTAGCACAAATTGATTTATTTATTATTTTTGATTCATCCAAATTTAAGTTATTTTATTCCATATTATAGGCTATGATTATAGATTTTCATTCAGTAAGTGTACTCATTAAGTCAATTTAATTTCTAGAAAGAAAAACTTACCTTTGAAGCTATACCCACTGAAAATGGGCCTTTTTGTGATCCCAGCAAATGGGTTGACAATTCCCAAGAGTTTTCTAAGTTTTATCCTATTGTTATTGAAGATATTGAAAATGATTATTTCTCTATTGTTGATAAAAAAGCTAACTTTTCTTTGAAATATTTAGATTTTTTAACAAATTCTGAAAGTATAGACACGCCATATTTAAAACCTGAAATGAATTTACTGCCATCAAAACACACTGACCATTTAGAAGAACTGAATTTTGTATTGGATAATAATCTAGATAGCAAGACAAATGTCATAAATCAAAATATTGATGAACCTGATTTTGTAAATAACAAGTTGACATCAAATCAAAATGGAATTAATAAACCACAAATTAAACCTATGCTAATTGTGACACCACATTCTGAGAAAAATATGGTGAAAATAATAAATACTAATGAGTGTTCAGAAATAACACATCATACAAACTCTAATAACAAATCTAAACCAGAATCAGAAAAGCAAAAAGTTGCAAAAGTAAAAATAATTTCTGAAAAGAAAATAACCAACCCTGTTCCAATTACTGGTACTTTTGAATCTATATCACCAAAGTTTTTACTTAATGTATCACAGTTGAAGAAAAATAATTTGAAAATGGAAGAAATTACACTGGAAAAGAGAAAAGAGGGGCAACATAAAACAATAGCAAAGCAGGAAAATGTATCTAATTCAGTCCAAAATCATATAGAAGTTGCTCGAGTGAAGAATATTCAAAACTATGAAACTTTAAATGAAACGTTAAATAATCCTCACCCCTGCGGCACCGAAACGTTAAAGATATCTATGTTGAAAAACAAGATACCACCAGAGAGAAAAGCTGCTATACAAGAAAGAAGGAAATTTAATATGAAGTTGAAAGATGTTATAGAATCATATGTAATAAAATCTGAGGATCCTGAATTATTTACTGAAAATAAAATGGAGAAAATCAGTGATAATTATCAACAAATAGTACAAAATTCAACTATGGACAATGATTTACAAAATAACAATAAAGGTTATTTATCTTTTCTTGAAGCAAGAATGAACAGAATGGAAAATCTGTTACTGAACAAAATAGATCATAATTCTCAAAGAATTATGGATTTAAAGAACTCGTTTACAACAACTTCATTGCTAAAAAAGAAGACTGTGTCAACTCAAACAAACAATAATGAAGAGGCCTACAAGAAATTTCTGTACACAGAAATATCCAAATATTTGAGTTCTAAATCCAATAATATAATATATGAAGAATTATTTATTGACAGGTTTGGACAAAATTCTAGCGGACATACACCCCGCCACAAGCGCAGGAAGTACAGGTGACATTGTAAGTAAATACTATGTAAATAAAATAAATTTTTAATGGTCACTGCATTATTAATTAGATTAGAAATGAATATTCCCATTTATATATAATATTTATAACTGCCTCTTTAGCACTATTCCTAATCATACACACTCGCTACTCGCGACATGGTGATGCTTGGCTATCACATATCAAGTAAACATCCCTTGCCAAGTACAATGTAATGAAAAATCCTTATAAACATTGTATGAGTTTTGTTTTCAAACAGTACATAAAATGTTAAATTTATTCACAAATGTATTAGATAGACATAATTTTTTTTCTTTGTTTTTCAGCCCACTTTATGTTACCACATCAGGGACTCGGGGCTTTTTTCTCATGAGAGAGTTTTGGCCTTAATCCACCACTCTGGCTAAGTGCGGGTTGGCGGATAAAGTCAGTGATATTTAATTTCTTAAAGCGCACGTAACTCATAAAAGTCATCGGTGCGCGCAGAGTTCGAACCCGCGACCTCTGAACGGAGGCCGAGGTCCCACCACATGCCTGTCATGGCATGGATATATTTAAGAAAACAAATTTGGTATCTGACGTTACTAGTAATAAACTATTTTCATGTACTTGGAATAATATCTGGGGATTTATTTATAAGAGTAAAGAAAAAGCTTATTTATGGCTAGTGAAGAGGTACTGCTATAATCAGTCAGCCATCATTTTGAAATGGACGTAACTTAAAAGTCTAAGAGCGGATTTAGCAGTCTGTCTGAACTATATATCAATATATTATTTATAGTAATTACATGGAAAAATATTTGTACAAAGTCCTGTCTAACGACTACTTTCACAATATCAATTATATTAGTTTTTTTTTTTATTTAACTAAGCGATGCAATGACCAGGACGTTCATCCGATGGTAAGTGATACGGCTGCCCACAGCAATGGCACTAGTTAAGATGGTATACCTAATACCACACCGCCCTAGTCACCTTGGGACGGATTTAGACAAATGCTCTTAGATGTCATATTGCATTAACAAAAAAATATATATTTGTATGTAACGAGTGTTATTGATACAGACAAAATTCAGATAGTTGCTGCATACACTGTTTTGTTGTCTCCTGGGATGCCGGTACATCAACTTTAGCTACACTAGCGAGGAGTACCAGAGCCTATATATCTCTACCATTCTTAGTGAAGAAGAATTCTGTATCAATTTTTTTTTTATGTTATAAATTTATGTAAAGATAATAATTAATTATCTGTTGTGTATTATGTAATTATCAGTTGTCTTGTCTTTTGTTTTATCATTTGTGGTGGTTGGACGAAAATTATGGAATAGAGCGTCATGAGACTGCTATCAAAAATTATTATAGAACATTGAATGTGTTTCTTTAAGTGCAAAGAAACAATTGTGTTTTTATTCACCAATATAAATAGTCTTATATATATACAGCTCTAATTTCGTTACGAGTCTTGAGAGTTAACGAAATCTAACCTAAACATTCACACGCTCAGGGAATATTAGATGCTCGACGTTGCCCTTTGTAAATAATATTTTCTACGAAGTTTGACGACTTACTAAATAAGATTCCATTGCGGCAGCAAGACTATTTTTATTAGTTCGAGGTTAACCGGACGTGGCGTAAATTATTACTGCCTCGAAACGTCTGCGAGTAGAATAAGTCTTGTATTCTGAAGCCTTTGACAGAAACATAAAGACACCATTCATGCAAATTTCTCCGCCTGTGCAGCTGCTACCACCACTGGCAGAGAAAGGTAGTTTTTGATTCGTTGCAATACAAAACTAACAAAGATGAGCCTTTGTTGTAACTTGGAAACAAGTCGCATAAAGATTACTAAAGCTTCATTTCATAAGTTTGTCATACCAATGACTATTTCCTAATGATAATCTAAGACAAAATAGTATAATAATCTTAGTTTGTGTATATTTATTCTGTAGTGTGTAAAAGTTTTATCGTTTTTGCTATTAATATCAGAGGTTAACAATTTCCGTTAGGTTTCATGGCAAAAATAAAGTATAAGAAAAATAAAACACATTTTTATCCCATTTCTTTGTTTAATGAAACAAAGAATCCATGCAGGAATCTGAAAAATAAATAGCTTTTTATTTTTAGTTATCACATGTTTAGCTTTGTTGTAATGATACGTTTATTAGTTAAGTGAAATATTTTGTCCGTTTTTACCATTTATTTATGGGGTGGGGGCCGCCATAGCAATGGCAGTCAACTGAGAAACTATGCTTCCCGTCGCTACATTCCCATAAAATGCTTGAGCCGCCGCAGCTGTACTCCCTGCTACAATACCGCCGTTGCCGAATCCCAACATTGGTGCCACCCAAGCAGCACCGAGCCCTCCAGTACCATAAATGACTGCTCCTCCGATAACATTGACAGCGATTGCTGCTAAAAGCCCCATTTTCTAAAAAATATAATTAACAAATTCGTGACTACATTAACATAAAACATTTGATTACTTATAAGTGTATGAAACTCATACACTTATAAGTAATCAAATGTTCTGTATGAATGTATGTATTTGGTATACATTGGAAGCTTAATACATTACAGCTAAGATGTACTTGGCTTATTAATTTCTTGCAAATAAATTATGTCAATGTATCACCAAATTTCCCAGTACACAATTGATCGAGAAATATTCTATTCAAGTACTGAATATTTGTTAATTACAGCAGACATTTTTAAAGTTTTAGATTGGTACAGTTTTTGTTAATCATAAGTATTTACGCAAACAAACTCCAAGAACGTGCACTATTTTTCGATTCAACTAATTTACAATAAATTTATATTTTAGCAGAACACAACTTAAAATCATTGAGGCGGCATAATTGAATTTAGACAAAATGTTTTATAAAGAATAAAAGCCATAATTATGTTTTATTCTTTTAAATTGTATCTTTTACACTTTCGTGAACATAAAACTAATAACTTACCGTGTTGAAGAAACGACGCGAATACCGTGTAACTCACTCCTGCAAATGGCGGATTTTAGTCAATGGTACACAAGTACCACAAGTCTTTATAAAGACGATGAGTTGTACTTGCGTACGGGTAGACATCTTTAAAACCTTATTTTCCCGAAATTACATTCTGCAACAGTTTTTTTTTAAGATGGATCATCACTAGGTCACGGAAGTTGATCCACAGTTACCGCTGGCTTAAACGTTATGGTACAATATTATATCCAACGATGGTTTTCAATTATAATGTTCGTTGACTATGGACATTAAAAGTGTATGTAGTAAAAAGAGTTAAGGTAAATGCATTAATATATTACGCAGTAACTTTAACATGCTTGTGTGTAATTAATTATGTTAAACATATCTTGACTACATTATTTATGCAATGTAGAAGCAGTTTTTCCAATCAGACTTAACTATTTCTGTATAACACTATTAGCGGTAATTGACATCCTTGCACCTGGGAGCACCTTCGGAGATACGAGTCTTCAAAAATTACTCGGTCTGTTTGTCTAGTACAGTTCCTTCCTTAGAGGATGCATTTAAATAAAATATATTTTATAAGCCTTGAAATGTAACTTATCATTTTTAAAAATAAATTACGTTAATAAATAGCGTTTATTTTAAATGTTGTAAGTAAAACTTAACGTATTGTAACATAATTTTCATACATTTTCATTACCTTTTATAGATATGTACGTGTGTTTCTATGTTTCATTATTAGTAGCTATTATCATAAGAATCTCCTACTTATAGGGAAAAGTTTTAAATTATGGCAACATTAATTTTTATGGGTATTCCCATAATATTAACGACGAGTTTCTAGTCAATCACAAAGTTTATCGTTCTTGTATCAACAAGTTCCTGTGATTAACATTGTTTTTACAAACAGTATTGCCATTTGGTAATTGTATAACTAATGACGCATTATCGGTAGACTTCATACTTTATCATATAATTACACATGCTTTTTTTTGATACGTTTTTTTCGTTTACAATAAAATAACAGAAAATTCATTATATTACAAATTTATCTCTGTATTTATTAAGTTTCATCATTTTGCTTTTTAATTTTAATATCTGTACTGGAATAGTCCGTGGAGAGCGCCATCTGTTATTATTACGTTTAAAACAATAGCTTGATAACTTAGCACAGATGGTTGAATTATTGTAAGATTTACTTCAGTAAATGTTCTTAAAAATATCACATCAAATATTTTTAGTTGCCTTTAAAACTAACCTGAATTTTTTTCTAAATTGTCTATAACAGACCAAGAGATGGCACTATGATTAAAAATATGATCTGGACATAATACTGAAAACAATTTTTTTTGTCTTGCCCATTTTCCCATTAATTTTTTTGGGGTTGGCGCAGTGTGTCAGTCCTCATCTGTGCTAAACACACTGCTAAGCTTTAGGCAATGGTTTTTACAGCCGGCCGTCTGCCTGACGCAAACCCTTTTTGGGAATGCCAGTGATATTTAATTTCTTAAAACGTACGTAACTCAAAAAGGCATTGGTGCACGCCTGGATTCAAACCAGCGACCCCCGAGTCAGAGGCCTAGGTTCGTAACCACGAAAACTAGTTATGACTCGATTTATTGATGTCGCTCACAGGTCGTGTTTTATATTGTAATACATGTGCTAAATGAGCTTAAAATGAGAAAATGAATAGTTTATATTCTACCAATTAATGAAGTACAACCTTTAAAAATCAGAACAAATGGTATATATCACAAAAAGAAAGGAACATCTATCGAAAATTTCTTCAAAAAATAATTGTTGTCGAGAGGAATGCTTATAGAAATTAATTTAAAAGTACGTTATGTCTGTACTGTTATATATATTTTCCAAATTATACGCTAACAACTTAATAAGCGACTGGGGAAATCTATAGAGACTTCCCTGTTAACAGCAACCTATCACCTACAAAAGTGTAGTAATAGTGTAGAAATGCCACAGAAGTTAGCGTTATGCTATATCAGAAAAAAAATAGGCCACAATTTGTTCTTAAGAAACGTTTAAGAAGAAATTCAA
>DWHU01001475.1:0-12433 GCA_018247975.1 Parides photinus | reverse complement strand
AAACGTACTTGATACTGTCCTACTAAACTTATGCACCAATCTCTAAATTATTTACCAGTATTATTTTAAAACCGTTCCATTATTTTTTAATTTTTCCAGTGTTAACTTTTAATTTGTGCCACATTCACTATTAAGTGTTTTGAAAATTCAAAGTTGTAGTTTAATTTTTATGTTTTTAATTTCGCTACAGATTAACAACAGGGTTAATGATACACAATAACTACACGAAACGAAACACTCTAAAATAGTAGAAAGTTCATATCATGAAAATGAAAAGCTGTCCTCATAATGCATGAAATGTTTTGCATTCAAATATGTCAGGCTTTTAACTGACATTTATTCACTAAAATAGTACAAAAAAGCTCTCATACGGCTTAGGCCCGGGTCGCAAAAAACTACCATAAATATATTTATTTTGTTTGAGGCCTAGTATGTAATAGGTACTTACAATATTTTGTTACACTTCAATGTTGAATATAGTTTTTACGTTTTTTATTACGTATTTCCAATTTTCATATAAAGGACGAAATGAATTTCAATATCTACTTCAGTAATTGTTTATTTCGCATAGAATCCTTTTGCATTGCGATTACACTTACGAGGGAGTAAAATACCCAAACATTTACGATATTTCTATAGAAAGTACAATATATTTTTAGGATTTCTTCATAATACATAGAAGAAAAGGATATTCACTTGATTAGTGCTTTAGTTTATGCGTTAACATTTAATTAGGTCAGGAAAAGGATTGTGAGTAAAATATAAAAACGAAAAACATAAGGAAAATTAAATTAAAATATAACATTTAAAATAAAATAATATTATAAAGTTAAATTTGTAAAAGAAAGTAAAGTATTGCATCCTCTCCTTTGACTTATATTCACCGGACTCCAATTTCTTAGCTTTTTCCTTCATTCATCAATGTAAAACGTTCAAGTAACATTAGTCGTGTCTTATCCAAACAAGTTGAATAATAGTGTTCGTACTTTTCTCACAAGACAGCATTCACCTTGAATTCTAAATCAACTCTAGGATCATCGGTCTATTCTTCTGAGACTTCAGGTATACTCTTATCTACATTTATGTATATGGATGCATGCGGTAAAAACTACTGACCTGAACATAATCCGGTTTTTGTTGTAAAGGCTCATTGTTGAAATTCCGATACTTTTTGTTCCGTAAAGGTATTATTATCCGAAAAGCGTGTATTTGATTACAAAAATGTGTGTCCAGTTTATGTTATGTTTACGGGAAATATTACTAACATAATAACTAAACAAAAAGGTCAAATACATTGTATATCTAAAGGTCCTCTAAGTTTTCATCGTATGTAAAATTAACCTCCGGCTATTGACGTTTTCGATATCGAAACTTGTAAACGTGATCCCTTAGATGTAAGGTTTCTTTGCTTGTAAACAAGTCGGTAGTAAACAGAAATAAAGGAACTTCTTGTTAGCTTAATTTCAAATCAGTTTTCGTGCGAAGTTTCGGCGACATTAAAGCAAAAGAGATCAAAATTCTGTTTAATATTAAAATTACTTATTTTTAGGTAACCAACAGTATATTTATTTATTACTTTGAAAATTCTAAATAATATCTTAAAACAAAGTTTTTTTTATACATTTTAGCACTTTTTACTTATGTATTTTACGATTTTGAAAACCCAGAATATTTATTTAAATAAATTGTTGTCATATTTTAAAGCGAATAGTTTTTTACAAATATAACTGTGGTTTCTGATTGTATTACTTTAATGTTTTTGTGCCTTTTATATGATGGACTATGTTCCTATTATCTGTCTATTATTCAGCAAATTTAAAAAAAATAAAATAATGAGTACGATGATATCATTGGATTTAAAACTGTGAAATAATTTCAAACGTATTCAACGGCATAAACAGAACAATGTATTTAAATATACATTTTGTTCCCGATAGTATTTTATATAGAAATAAACGTAACTTAACCAGCCCACTTAATATTCCTACTGCAGGGAATCGGGGAATCCTCTCATCATTATGACATCAAAGACTACATCGCCGCTTACCATAAGGTGGGATAGTAGTCAAGCGCTAGTCTATAACAAATAAAAAAAAATAATAATAATAATACTAGAAACAGCCTCTCGTGCATGGCGGGTTCAGCTGAGCGAAGTATAGATTTTAATGTAACAAAATATTTCAAATAAACTATCGTAAATAAATAAGAAAATCAAAAGTTTTCATGCAAATCATAAAACCTTAGTAAAGCGGCGCTTTACCATCATTTTGTGGTGATCATTCAAAAATTACAATTACAATTTCGGAACAAATTTTACTTAGAGCATCGTTTCACTGTCCTCTACCTATGTTCAAAATTTCAACCTCCTACTCATTATAGTTCAGGAGGAGAGAGATTGCAACGAATCACACTTTTGATCAGTTCAGGTCCTTATTATTGAGCTTCGCTTCGCACAGCTCAATAATAAGGATCTGAACGGATCTGATTAATTTATTGTGTTTATTAATAGTAGGATGTATATAATAAAGTTATTTAGGGTTGGAAAGTTATAGAGGAGTATGACAGGGCTCAGGCTGCGCGCGACAAGTGAGCGGTTTCACACGTAGGGTCGGAAGCTGGCCGCGGCGTGGAGGCCGGGGTGTCGCTGCGCCGCATGCCCGGGCCGCGGCAGTACCGCGCTGGATGTCGCATCGACTGCACCCTGGACATCACGCTATAACCTCTCATCAACTTTTCCGTTTCCACCCACGCGCGAACCCGTGATCATTTTCCCGCTTCTCATTTCAATTAGTCCCGTCCGTAAGGTCCCACGCGCGGACCATCGATTACTTGGTGAAATAAGTGCGGTTTAATCTGTAATGTTTCTGTTTGACTTTTATAATTACTTAATCAAGTGAGATTTAATGTAAATGAAAGTTTTTCTGTTGTTTCTTATAAGATATATGTAATGTAAGACCTAATTAATATCAACCACTTAAAAAAAATACAGTCGTCTTTCGTGTAATTTAATCGTTTATGTTTATGTTTATAATTGCATCTATCTACAATAATGTTTATATCAATATATTAATGTTGGCCATTGAGCTTTCTCACGGTCTTTAGATAATAAAACAACGCCGCATAAACTAACAAAAGAAAGGTATGTAAAGTTTTTTTTAGAGAATTTTATTTTAAACATCTGTTTGCTTTTGAATATTCCTGAAAATGGAATAAATTTACAAATCGAACTCTAACTACACATATATATACACACATACATTCAAGATTTCTGTAATTTAAAACTGACGTAACTATTTTATTTGTTTTTACGTATAACGTTCTGGACGTTATAAATGATGACCTACCATTATTCAACATTCATGTATGTACAAGCGACGTCTGGTACGAAATAAATTAACTTTTTAGACAATTTAAAAGAAGAAGTAAACAATAAATAGCAAAAAATGTATAACGATGATTAATATTAAATAAAAAATAAACTATTAAGTTTTAAATTTTTATCTAAGTTGTTGTTAAAATGTAATATTAATTTAAAATTGTTACTTACATTTACAACGTAAAAATACTCACAGTGCCATTAATTTAATTCCAAATAAAGGAATTAAAATTATTTAGTCAATAACATTGACAAAGTAGTATCACAAAGAGGTCCTGGTGCTTTTGAATTTCAGACAAAAGGCGATGAAGACAGTTTCCTTTTGAAGACCTTTGCTTGTTAAATGAGTGCTTAAGAAATGAATACCTTTGTAGATTTATTCGTAAAGAAGATTTGTTCTTACAATAAACATCCTCACTAAAACAGTTTATAGAATAATTTGTGTAATTACGGGTACTTGTTTAAGAAATATCATTTTGATGTAATTTAATCTGTGCGTTTAATGGATGCTTCAGTCTATGCGAATATCTTAAAATTTGCTGGTGTAAAGTTATTTAAAATCACACCTCCATCGATAAGAATGTTCGCCGTTTTTTCTACTTAGCGATTTACACGGATTTAAATTAACGTAATATTTTGAACACGTACGTATTTTGCTATTCGTGAATATATAATAGTTTGATAACAAGCATTTCTTAGCATATTGAATTTGTATTATAGTCGCTTTATAAACTATTTCGTACGCAAGTAAACTCGCCTATTTAAATACTCTATTATTATAACATGGAATGGAATAACAACAATAACTTACACAGTTTATTTCAACAGGATAAACTATGTCGCAAATATGTAGGCGACCTTTATGGATTCTAACACTTATTAGCAACCTACGCAGTCTATATTTAGATTGTATCCCAAAGCCCATGCCAAAGCGTAGAAATGAGAAATAAGGTTTCATATTAAATTGATATCGTTTACCATCTAACGTTAAAGATAATACGAGTGTTGGTCATTTATATTGACTCTAACAATATTAATTGAAATTTCATTTACTTTTGCCCTACTGATACATAGTAATAGTATTTCTTTACTGTTATCATTGCTTATTGTCATATTGTCCTAAATGTTCACTATTTCTTGTGTATTTAATAACTTTAGTACATCTGTTCATGTTTGATAATAATCTTTCAGTGATAGTCTCGCTTTGTTAAGTAACATAAAACTCCAAAATAAGATTTTTAAAGATAACCTCTTATAACTTTCGCACGCTGTTTTAGTTGAACGGATACATCTAAATCAAGTTTCCGTCTACATAAAGTGTAAGGTAAGTATTTACTCCGTATTATGCATTTATCTGTGTATTTTTATTTCCTTTTTATTATATATAAAACTTTCTGTATTTATATACTAGTAAATCAACTAAATTCTTATTTAATATATATTACTTTAGTATCTATATGAATATGAATTTATCTCCCGATTTTCAAATCTTGTTTCTTTTATCGTATACACTTTCTTACTTTTCACTTATTACCTTCGTTCACAGGTTTGCTCATGTTTCGCTAATACAAGCGTTGGTAAATCAATAAATAAATATATGAATAAATAAAAAACTCTTTTAGGGATAAGCTTGCATATGTAGCTTTTTAAATTTATTTGTATATTTTGTCCTTTTGTGTACAGTAAATAATACAGTTTTAATGCTAAATTTCTTATAAAATCTAATGTTACCAATGCCCACCAGATATTTTATATGAGTGTAACCATTAAAAGTCAGAGATATAGATTTTATTCATAATGCGCATTTGAAACTGAGACTATATAAAAGTACTATCACAAATCTCCCTGCTGAATAAGTAGGTGAGGTAAGGTCACCTTTGCAGGAGACCGACCGAGGAACACTATCTCGAATCTCCTGTATCTTAATACGGTACAGTTAATACATTTGCGATAAAAACGGTTTTTAATTAGTATAATTATAACTAAACTTAATAACTAACACTGAAGAAAAGCGATGTTGTGTAAACATACAAACCATGACCTCTTTCTTACCGAGTTCCTATGTGATGAATATTCTATCTATTTAGTGGCTTACATAAATAAATATACACAGAATGTGAAATAAATTAATTGATATTTAAGTGAATTTTCACAAAGCGTCATTGTGTCTAATTGTTTTACTGAAAATGTTTGTCAACCACATTACGTATCGCAATTGAATTACAGCTTTAACTACCCAGCGGCTTTTTCAATTAGTGTCATTTTACAACTTAAATAATTGGGACATCGATGTGTACCAGCCTAATTACAATAGCACTTCTTTCAGCCTTTTTAAGAGCTGTGTCAACTTACGCTCTGCCCTAAAATAAAAGTAAATGTGAATGGCGATTAAGAGGAAAAGTCTGCCGAAAAATCGGTTACAGCTTTTCCTTTGCCCTAAAGTTATCACCAAAAAATGATATTTTTATCTTATTGACGACAGTTAAAATCAGCATGAGACTATAAATAAGTTCTAATCATGACAGTTACAAGTGCATTTTAATAAATGTCAAAATTCACACTTTGGTGCGACTTTGTCCAGTTTTTGTTTGAAAGAAAATTCATTAACTGGTTCCGAAAGTGTAGGATTTTAAAGATAATTTTTTTTTGTCTTTCCCCTTTTCCTAATTAATAATCGTAATACATTAAGAATGATTATTTGTTAATTGAAACTAAAAATATTTGTGTAATTAAACATTAACGATTTCGTCTATAACTTTTGTTTGTTAAAAACGGTCGTTAATAGAAATTGCAAAAAAAACAAATGTTATCTGTAACGTATGTTGAAGTCCTTATAATTTTTGTAATACAAAATCTACGTTTTGATCCATACACTTTTTCTAATAAAATTTATATTATCTTTAACTAGCTAGTAATTTTTTCCAAAAGCAATTTCTAATTATGTAACTTGAATTTAGGTGTAGAAATCATTTACCGATAACCATTTTGGATGAAAACCAGATGGGTCTGAAAACTGTAACTTAATGAACTCCTTGTCTTTAATGGACGGTAAAGTAAGCGAATCCTTGAATCCTTTTATGTCGAGATAATAAATGCCCATTTCCTTAATTACTCGAACAAATCTATAAGCAATTTTCACTTAGCATTAAATTTCGCAGGAATAAATGTTGTTTAGTTCTATTTATAGAGTAATTTATATGTCGGAGACATAGCGATGTTGAAATAATAGGGGAGTATGCTTCTCATGCAGTGATTAATAGGATCTTGTAATAATTTATTACGACCAGCTCTGTTATAAACCATTTCTAAATACTGCTGCTACAAATGAATAAATAAACTACACGCATGTTCGATTTAACGCAAGATACAACACAAATAGGTCAAGCCATTTCCTTTTCGAAGCATTGTGCTATAAACTATAACGACTGTATTAAAATGTTTATCTCATATACATTTATAGCCTAAGATCATAAAAAACTAATTGAATTTTTAAATTTTGTTGCATATTTTAGTTGAACAGAGGTTTTTGCATAGGATGTAAAAATTTTAGTGCAAAAACAGGGTTCAGGCATTTTATACCTTTAGACATTGTAACCTATGTTACGGCTCAAAATTACAGACGGTCATAATGTGGGTAATTATTGTTGTAAGTTGAAAGGTGGTCATTAAAATCGAAACAAAATCTGACGAATTTAACTGTAAACGCACACTGTATAGTTTATATAAAATGTCACTTTGTTCGCTTTGCGTAATTTATATTTAACTCCACTTGTATTTGAAGAAAAGAATTGTGAATATTTCACTTTAGGTTCATAAGAGTTGTGGCTCCTTACGTATCATGGTTTAGGTTCATTACCAAAAAATAGTACAAAATTACTTTTTTAACAAAAAAATTAATGAACAAAAGTACTTTAATAATGATCCTTACAGTAGATACAATATTTGTATCATAAAATCTATGGTTATTATATATTAATACTGGTATGTAAATGCCGAGACGATATCCTTTATAATATGATGTCGAGTGTCAAGATATTATTGGCGCTTTTCTAATTTCTCTGATATTTTAATTTCCATCTCCAGATCTTTTATGTTGTTGTAATCAACCTACTTCTTTTGCTTGAGTCAACCTACAAACAGGCCGGACAGACACGGACAGGCATAATAGCAGATTTTTCCAGTCAAGTACTGCGGTACTCATGCTGCGACGTGTCTATGCATTATAGTTCTATTTTTAATAAACTTCTTGAACAGAATTTAAATAATCCTTTGTTAACCAATTGATGTAATTTTTAACTATTGATGATTTTTTAATTGTTCCTATACATTTAAACTTAATCAGTACGTTCGCAAAAATCCTGATGTAGTTTTCACAAATATTATTAAGAGGTGAAGAATCAGGACTTAATTTCCTTCACACAGTTTCTAAGGACCGAAATATGACCTGGCAACAAAAAAATTTCAAATTATTATCTGGTATAAATAAAAGCCGTAATAGCCGAGTGGTTTGGGACCTTGGTCTCCGATTCGGAGGTCGCGGGATCGAATCCGGGCGCACCAATGACTTTTCTCTGAGTTATGTGCGATTTAAGAAATTAAATATAGTACTGGTTGGCGGATAAAGCTAAGCCTTGGTCAGCGTGGTAGATTAAGGTCAAATACTTCCTCATTATGAGAGAAGACCGAGCCCCTGCAGAGAGAACATACAGAAGACTGAAAAAAAATTAATTAAACAGAACAAAATTTAATCAGATTAAGTCAATTAAAAGTTTATAATTTTTTTTAGGTTACATGGAGTTTGAGTCTTTATTACTCATACTTTTATTTTCTGTTTATTTAACTGTACTTTTTATTTAAAGTGATGGACATAGTCAGTGTAATAATGTTTTGTATAATAAATAGTGAAATTAGGGGTTTTTAAAATAGACGAAAACTGGTTCTTTTACAAAGCAAATGCCAATCACTTGTATAATAAATGTTCCATGTCGATCACAAAATTTTATTTACAGGAAATATAAGCTTAATGGTCCACGGAATTGTTTACGGAAGGGTATATTCTGACTCTTAAGACTTTATAGATAGTAGGTATGTTAAGTAGTAATATGATAAATAAGGTTTTACCGTAATTGGTCATGTCACATTATTTATGTTTATTTTTCTATCTGTCAATATTATGTAAAATAATAGAATAGATTTACTCTTAAGACTGGTGTAATAATTTAAAATATATTCTTATTAAAAAATCATATAGCTTCGTGTTTTTTGCAAGTTTATAAAATACTTTAAAGATTTAAATTACATCTATCCCACAATTTGTCAGATACGATAATTTAGGACGATATAGTGTAGATCGATGTAGATGTTTCATTTTGATGATAAAACTTAATGACACGCGAATGTAGTGACGTGTTTAGATTATATCATTTCATCTGCGTTTAAAGCGCAGTTCTAAAACCGTACCTAACCAAAGTTCACTTTAAATTAAAATTTAAGGCATCGTTACTAAAATATACATAACATTCAATTACAATGAAAACCCAATTAATACAATACGAAATGTAGCAATTTGTTAAATGTGGCACGTGTAATACAAATGTCAAAATATTTTACGATAAAAATTGCGATTTCGACCAGGCTGTGTCCATTTAAGTTTCTCACAGTAAATACAAACGTAAATTTATATTGATATATTCCTGAATTTTAAATGATCCACTAGAAAAGTTCATCGTTGTAAAATAGGTTTAATCAAGTGTTGTTTTTGTTTAAGCAATCGAGAGTTCTGTATTCGGAAAACTTTTTATTCTTTAAGATAACGTATGGCTTGAATATTTTATTCAGGACTATTGTTTATGTATAAAAAGAAACAAAATGTTAGTGTTATTTATCTACAGTACATTTGCACATGATTTTGGGTAACAATAAGATGTATTATTTGCCATGAAACATAGTATATTTTTTGTCTTTAAAGCTTTGAATAAGACTTCCTGGTGAGTAGAGACAAACATTTTGAAGAAATTGATTTTATTGAATCATTACGCCCCTTTCTTATAAAGCGGCGAGTCCTTTGCCTTTTTAAAATACTTTTGTCTCATTTTTATTTAAATGTGTTTTGATATATGAATGCTTTTGCCTGGACAGGTGCGTGGGTTTGTATTTTAGAGATCCGCCATTGTTCACGCCGAGGCGTGGCTAACCACACCTACCATTCACACACCTTTTGTAAACTCTCAGTAGGAAATAAATGTGAATTAATTTTCATATTGATAGACGTATAAGAACCAGGTAATTTACAAAAGTGAAAGCATTTACCACGATAAATATTAATTTTGCTGTATGTTCCATATTACTGAAAATAATAATCACTTATTCCTTATCAACTGACAGCAAAATGTTGTAATTATTCTTAACAAATGTCACGTAACTATAATATTATATTTATCTACAACAAAACTGATTACAGTTGAATAATTTTAAATAAACTATAGTCTGGTTTACTCCTGTTATCCGTAGGCATTGTTTTAAATAATTTCTGTAGTTTTAATGAATCAAAGTATGTCATTCGAATGTACAGAGAATTATGTTTCATGTGTCAATAAAGAATAATATTAAATTGAAACCAAAAAAGTTACTTCGAGCATACCTGAATATTGATTATTATGACATAGATAAAATGAGGTGTAATAATAATAAGACAGTATACTATCTAATACTTCAAAGTACGTACGTTGTTACTTTATTTTATCGATATTTAATCTATGATAATCTTTTAAACACTTTTCTCATTGCTATGGTTTTATAATATTACCTTTTCAAAATTGCAAAAAGAAAATAAAGTTGGTTCAAAAAAGTTAAAAGTATATTAATTTACTTGTAATTCTTTCGTAATATTGTCTAAATTTTTCACAAGTACGTACTAAAGCTACATCCCCTTTTTTAATGAAACTCCAACTAACTCAATAAAACAGAATTAAAAAAGTTAAAGCACTTCATCTCGCCAAATTAGAATTTTTATAATCAGGTACATCAATTAAACAATGTTTAAAAAGTGAATAATATCAATTTACATAACATTTAATTCTAATCTTTTTCAGCTCCTGACATTTCGCACTCACTCTCATCCTCATTTTCATCTGATGAATCATTTATGTTAACTATTATTTTTATAAATCAATACAAATAAATATTACAAGTAATAAGAATAAATATTATTATTATTTATTTGACGTTCTCTGGCTCTTTACTGTCAATATATTTTCTTATTCAAAAAGTGTTAAACCTTTTTTTTCAAACTGTGCTATGAAATTTAAATTTCAAGTTAACAATCCCTGTAAATATAGAAATACTACAGCAAATGCAAAAACATCTCAAAAGTGATTTAGTTATACATATCTTCTTATAACAATTGCTCTTAGATAGGATATTGCATGTATATACATATGTATACTATTTCAAAATTTTTTTTAGTCTTACCCATTTTTCCAATATTTTTTTTGGAGTTGGCGCAGTGTGTCAGTTCTCATCTGTTGCTAAACACGCTGCTAAGGTTTTGGCAATGATTTTTACAGCCGGCCGCCTGTCTGACGCTAATCCCGCTATGGAATGCCAGTGATATTTAATTTATTAAAACGCATGTAACCCGAAAAGTCATTGGTGCGCCTGGATTCGAACCCGCGACCTCCGAATCGGAGGCAGACGTTCCTAACCACTCGGCTATCGCGGCATTATTTCAATATACTTAATGTAAATATTTATTATTTGTAATATCATTTTTTTTAGGATTTCGCCAATATGAGAAGCATGTCGGTGTCACCTAACGAACTGACAAGTTGGTAAGGTTTGCACAGAATGGTGTGACGTGGGGGAATGGTTTATAAATGAAAAATCAAATGAGAGGAAGGATGATACGAGCCGTTTGACAACTCGTAGGGAAGAGATACGAATGAGGCGCGGCAGCGTTTATAGCGTGAGCGAGGGCGTGGAGAGGTGCGCTTGTACTCGGTAAGCATTTATAAGCAAAGGAAGAATATGGACGTTATTATTATTAACACCTCTTTGCAGAATATAATGCGTAATTGTTTTTAGGTAGCGGGGGCGCGGGTGCGGGTGCAGCCATGCTCGGCTGATGGAAGCTGACTGGTGGTCACCGTCGCCGACGGCCTCACCGCCGCCGCCGCCCCGCGCCCCCGCACCACGCTGTAGATGCCGACACACGCTCTCCAATAGCTACAACTGCTTACCCCGCTACGGTAAATAACAATTTCCATATTACATTTCATCAAAGATGTTAGATTTGCTTCAACAATTAGCATTTTCTTAACGATGTGAGTGTTTAATCAGAGGGCTGGCATGAAGGTGAAGACGAATCAACCGGTGGTGCCCTCAGGGAACGCGAACTGCGCTCGCTCCATCGCACAGTTCCGGCTTTACGCAGACGTGAGCTTGATACAAGAGCGATCAAGCACCACTTCTATCCTGAAGGCGGTTGGGGGTAAACTTGCTTAATTATCTTCACATACATGGCCAGACAAACACTGCACATCTATTACTTAACATGTTATAACCTCCACATCGTCACAAACTCGACTGTTTTATGAGCGGTGTTTCATGAAAATTATGTCCGTCTTATTTTAGGAAATATTTTACATATTGTTTATTATAACAGTAATTAATTATGATAACTACAATTGTGGGACTTTATTGATTCAAAAGTTATAATAACATTTCGTTTCACAGCTGGATCGTATGCGGAGCAGCTTTTCTTGCTCATCTTCTGTCAACTGGATTACAATTAGCCTATGGAGCTTTACATGTTTACGCTTTGAAGCATCTAGGCCCAGCTGCTGATCATGCAGGTAAGAAATATAGCAACACTTCCTAACTAAAATAAATTTCACCCGTAATAGGTTAATTAGATAATACAGGGTGGGCCAAAAATTTTTGCAAATTGCAACACTTGATTTCTCGAAAACCGTGAGAGCGCGGGGCGCGCGGGTGGCGGGGAATTGTGCGTCGATTAATGCAATTTTAGTCACGATGGAGCGCTTCACGGGACAACAG